>WEIT01041990.1:802-51434 GCA_013389985.1 Dryoscopus gambensis | reverse complement strand
CCGGCAGGGGGCGTCCTCTCCTGCCCCGGCCCGGCCCCTGAGGGACGCGCGGAGCCGCTCCGGGTCCTGCGGAGCCACCGGGGACAACCCGGATCAGGGGCTCTGACAGGCGGCATCGCGCCGCTGGGCAGCCCCGTCGTGCTTCCTGCGTCTCCCTTTCCTCATCACTAAGTGAATTTAGACTCTGCTACGGCAGCTCGCTTCAGAGTCACCCCTTCCTTTCCCAGCGCCATCCGCAGGATCGGTGCCAGAGTTTGGAACACCAGGAAAAAAATTAGGTAGGCGATATCATAGAATGGGTCAGGTTGGAAGGCACCACAGAGGGGCCCAACCTTCCTGCTCAAGCAGGGTTATCCCAGAGCACAGTGTTTGGACACACACAGATTTTGGGCAATGATCCTACATACTGCTGAAGCACTCATCACGTGGATAAAAATAAGAAACAAGTGCATAAAGCTTAAGAGATATCATTTTTTTTTTCTATCAATTCCCATTTTCACTAAGGTCCTGCAGCCACTGGAGTTCCTCCCCACCTGGCTGGGCCATGTCCTGCGTGTCCTCAGCTGTGCAGGGATCAGGAGAACTCAGTTTGGACAGGGGCTGTTGAAAGCAGTAGGGTGATTTCCAAGAGCAGAAAGGTTTCCGCTGCATTTGGGGGGCTTTGGATGGGATCCTGTACTCCTGGCATGGCTGAGTCATGGAACATAGTCAAGACCCAACCTGTTAGCAGCTTTGAACTGTGGTGGCCTGGCAGAGCAGTGTCCTAGAGTTTAAACTTCTGCAAAAATCTGCAACTTTGTTCCTGAAATTGTAGAAGAATTCAAAGGAAGGCCCATAAAAGAGTGTGAATGACTCTGGCAGATCTCCCTGCAGCACTTCTACCAGAATTGTCCGGAGCTGTACTGACAGCAGGAATGGCTCTGAATTGCAAGCAAGCAGAATTAGGTTTGGATGCTCATCCCAGGGAGGGCAGGCACTGGGGAAATGGAGAGAAAAGGGCTGTTTGAGCTGGGAAAAGGACTGGTGAGAGACATGAGCACGTTAACACCATTTTCTTTCTTCCAGGCCCTGAACAGGCAGCATGAGCCATGTTTTCTTAGCGAGCTGCTCCTGTACAAGGAAAGAGGCTCTTTGAGAGCCAGAATCTTGGAGCTGCCTCCAGCTCTTCATCCTGCTGGCTGTGCTTTTCCCAGGCATCAAGAGACATGCCATGGCACACCATGGGCTGGTGTAGCACCTCAGAAAGCCCTGCCTGGCATAGGGCCTCTGTAGCACCTTATGGACACAAGAACATGTCCCACCTCCTGCTGGGGCCTCAGGAAAGCCCCTCATCCCTCCAGTGCAGTGGCACTTGGAGGATGTTACCTGTGGTCAGCAGCAAGAGCAAAACCTGCAGGCAGCTCCCAGCAGGCAAAATCAGAGTAAGCCAAGACTTATGGCTCAAACTTCTTATTAACATGAGATCAGGTGAGATTTAATAGCTCTGTGTTTCCCACTCTCTCTTTCAAGGCTCACTTTGCTCTCTAATAAGAATTAACCAAAGAAAAGGGACTGGCCCAGACCCATTCAAGTGAGACAAAATCTCAGTTTGGGGCTGCCTTGCTCTGTGTCAATAGTGTAACAAAACACAGAAAACAAAACCTCAGAGCCCAGATTTCCCTCCTGACCTGTTGTGAATCAACTACTTCAGTGCCTCCTTCCAAGGCCAGGGCCCCGGCTGGCACAGAGTGGGGCAGAGCTTCTCCACTCGTGGCAATCCTCCTCTCCTGAGAACCACGAGGCAATTTGATTTGTGAGCTGTCAAACCTGGCCTGAGCCCTCAACAGCCACATTTAAACCCAGACCACCAGCTGACTTCATTTGCTAAGGGACTGGAGCTGGTGCCTCAAAAGGGTTTGATGAGGGGGCTTAGATTTGTTTAACTTTTCAGTAGATCCTTTCTCCCACCTTCCAAAGTCCTCTGCCAAAAAAATAATAACAATAAAGAGAAAGAATAAATTTAATAGTGTGGGGGAAGAGAGGTACTAATAAAGAGAAGTCTGTAACTTAGTGCATGGAAGGATTTGCTCAGTGGCTGGGCTGGCTGGCACAGACTACACTGGGGTAGGGATAATCCCTATGGAGCATCCCAGATTTCCAGAGCATTTGGACAGGAGCCCAAGAGGCTGCAACACCCCAGGACAGGGGCAACATCCCAGGCAAACATCGGTGTTGCCAAGGGCTGGAGCCAGGAGCAAGGGACAAGCTCCACAGTGGTACCCACACAACAAAAGAGGAATCTGTCTTAGGAGCAGCGCTGGCGGTTTTCTTGGATCCAAATCCCAAGTTCCAGTGAGACACAGACCCTGTTACTTGAAAAACGTGGGCTTTTCAGAAATGCCTTGAAACTGTTACTGATAAGGATAACGTGTGTGTGGCAGGAGGGGGCTGTGCTCCTGTTTTGGTGGTTGCATTGCTCCCCCGCTCCCAGCCCGTGGGAAGGGAGAGTGGTTCTCCTCTCACCGTCACAGAGGTAGACTTGGCCTTGCAGTTCCTAGGAAACAAGCTCTCTGAAACTGGTGTTGGGGTGGGTTTTTTTCCAATTTTAAATGTACGTCGAGGAAGCCAAGTTTCATGGCCATTATTGCAGAGTTAATAACCCTTTGGAGACTGCAGACATGTGTTATATCCATCTTCCCAAGCAGTCACTTGGCTTGCTGCCTGGAAAATGCCAGCATGGGAAGGGTTAACTTGGCCACTGCTCAGCCTTCTCCCTTCTCTCCAGCCACCCTTCTCCAAACCCTTCCTGTCCTGGTTCTCTCCCCGACCTCACAGGTGCTGCTCTCCTGCCAGGACACTCCGATGCTTTTCCTGCTCTCCCCGCAGCTCCTCCCCTCTCTGCAGCCTTTGGACATCGGGAATTTCCTCCCCTCCGGAGGCTGCGGAGCTTGGCCAGGCTTCTGGGGCACGGACCTGGCAAGTGCCGCTGTTACCTGTACAAATGACCTCCCAAAGAAGCCGGAGACCGTTTAATGACAAGTAGAGACCAACAAAAGCTCTTTTGTAACTTAAAACCATCAACAAAATAAATACAAGTAGTTTCAGAGGTGCCACCAGTGGTTTTCCTACAGACCGGCTTTACACACTGAGCCAGAGGTTCAATTAAAGCTCTTCCCTGGGTAGAGGGTGTTTCAGGCTTTGCTGCTTCATGTTGGACTCACTTCTTACAGGTGGTCTCAACGATTCTAAGGTCTTTCTCAGCCTAAACAATTCTAAGTGGAGTCACCAGCATCTAGTACTGTTCATGCAGCCCTCAGCAGAGGCACTTAAGAGGTTTCTCCTTCCAGCAGCCTGAATTCCCCCAAGCCTGTGAGAGAAAATCTCCCTCTGGGACACCTCTTGTCAAGTCTAGCTCCAAATGGACAGTCTGTTCATGAGCTCCTGGGAATAAAAGAGCAGAAAGAAAAGTGACAGTGACCCTGGAGGTGTCCAAGGGACACAGGTGAGCCACCAGCACCCGTGTCCTCAGGGGAGCACGCAGCCTGCTCCAGTTCGGGCAAGCCCATGGCAGGAGAGCTGTCCCTGTCTTTCTCCTGGCAGGGAACTTTATTCACAGGATGACAGAGGGTCCCTTTTGTCACACCGATTTTGCTTTGGCTGAGCTGTGTCTGTCTCACAGGGACTGCATCACATGAATTTTTCCATGAAGATCTTCCCTCCAAACACTTCCCCCCTGCCTATCTCCAAGGGGCTCCCAACTTCACCCAGCTGCAATGGGGAAAAACACCCTCTTTCCATAGAATACTGAGAAAAAAGAAGAAAAATATTCCTGTGGGAGAGGGGCTGAGGAATGGACTCCAGGTTGCTTCACATCCGGCTGCATTCCCACCCTGGTGCCACTGCTGTCTGTGCAAAACCTCCCAGGGTAACTTTGGTGCAGATTTGGAGGAATCAGTTTACAGCACTGTCAGGACCAGAAAATTACATTGCACACAGGCCACAGTGGGTGAGAAAAGTTAGAAATATAAAAGAGCACACTCCCAACCGAGCAACACAACTGCAGCGTGCTGGGAGAGTCTGCTCCCTCAGGGTGGGCAGCACTTGGTGTAGAGAAATCAGAAATGTAAGTGGACCAGCACCTCCAGCCAGGCCATGCTGGGATTTTCAGACACAGACAGGGCTAGTCCAGGGTCAGTTTGGGATTGGGAGGCCGTGCACAGATAGCCATCGGCCCGGCCATAATGGTCAGCCACGCATCACTCCCCAAGCATGCAGGGACAAATGGACAAAGCAAAGAGCTGCTGTTGTTTGGCCCTAAAGTTCAGCCAGGCTTTCTATGAAGTCCAGCGTTGCCACCTCTGATGATGTTATCAGGAACCTGGGAATAGCTGGCACTTTCTTTTGTTATGATTTATGGTTTGTTTGGGTTTTTCCTCTCTGGACCTTGGCTCCTGCAATCATGAGATTGATTTCTCATTTAACTCCATGTTTGACCCCCTGACAGGCTGGGAAACTGAGCTAGGAGAAGCCTAGAGGGTTTTTGCCCAGGAGAAAATGAAGAAGTTCCCAACCATGAGATTGTTTAAAATAATCCTTTCTCAAAAATGATGTTGTTGATTCTGTGTGGAGGCAGAAGTTCTGAATGCTTGGAGCTGAACAATGGCAAAGCCCTTCTCACAGGTGCCACCTCCCTGGCACTGGCGCTGGCACTGGCAATATCCCACATCAGGTGTTCCTCATCTCCTCTCAATCATCTCCCTTTGTATCCAACACCTGCCTTAGACAAGGATCATCCCCCCAAACTGAATATTTCATGTAAGGCTCCTCCTTCTCTGTGTATTCCTTGCAGCAGGACACAAGAAGCCAGAGGGGGAGATTTGTAAGCCAAGAAGGTGATGCATGGCTTGGAAGAGGTGATGCCAAGGGGATGCACAAGGCACTTCATCCATCTGCATGGATGGCTACTGGAGCCTGGACCGGGTGGTCCATTCCAACTGTACAGACCTAAAGTGGCTCCTTTCCACCATGAAAATACTAATAAGGGAAACTGCCAACTTAAAACACTCTTAATAATGTTCTCCTATTTCTTTAACACCTCTCCCTTGGGCATTCTCTCCTCCCTTCACAGCATCTTGGCCAATTACTCTTGCAAAACAAACAGAAAACTCAGTATCCCCAGGAGCAGGGATTGCAGGGTCAGGGGCCCCATCAGGTGCAGTGGGGACTCCAAGGTGGGTCACACCACAGGAGCAGCTCTCCTGCAGCTAGCAAGACCCTTTCCCATCCCTGGAGAGGGGAGCCCCCAGCCAGGAACTGAGTGGGGGGACAAGCCAAGGTGGGAAGGGCTGTCCTCCAGGCACAGGCGCTGCTGGAGGGTGGCCCAGAGCTGGGGAAGGGCTGTGCCCCAAAGCCAAGCCCCTCTGGACCCCCAGCCTGGGTCTATAAAACATCCCTTTTCTCTTGTGGAGGTGAAACAGCCCCAAACCCCTGTGCTCAGGTGATCATGGCTCTGGACTTTTGCTGTCTAACCCTTCTTTTGTGTCATATTCAAGCTGCTCCCAACCTGCCCTCAAAGCTTTGTCAAACCATTTCAACTTTTACAGAACTTCATCAGTCAGAAACCTCTATCTTTTGTCCATGAGTAGTGATAGGACCAACAGCATTCAAAGCCATTTTCCCCACAGGACCAATCCTTTACTCAAGTTTATGCTGATTTTCTTGGTTGCTCCCATTCTGGATGCAGAGCTGTGCAGAAGCATTACCATAATACCACTGACAGAAGCTGTGGAGAGTTCACAGCACAAAATCTCTGACTGCTTTTAAAAATTCACAACAGTTTTGTCAGCCTTCTCTTTTCCCCCCTCCTTCTCTTGGGGCTACCCTGCAGTTCCCCTGTTCTGAGTCAGTCTGTACATTCCCTCACCATCATCCCCAGCTGAATCAGTAAATTCCCCATTGCTGTCCCAGGAGCCCTTTACTATGAGCTCCTCAGCTTGGAGATGCAAACTGGGATGTTTGATTGTAGGATCATAAAATCATAGAATGGTTTGAGTTGGAAGAGACCTTAAGGATCATCTTATTCCAATGCCCTGCCATGGATAGTGATGCCCCCCACTCAATAAGGTAGCTCAGGGCCCCATCAAACCTGGCTTTGGTCAACTGATGTTGTCTGTCTGTGTTAATTTTCTGGCATGGGGGTCACTTGGAGCATCTATTTGGGAAAAGAGCCCCATTTTTTGGGCTCTTGGGCTGCCCTGAAGCAGCAAAAGTGTGTTTGTTCTCAGGGGACAAAGGAGCAAGGCGGGCAGGGTGTTCTATGATCATTGCAGGGCTACATCTGTAGCCCTGTGCACTTCGGCAGATGCTGTTCACCTCACACTCTGCTAAGGGATGGCAAGGACTGCCTTCTCCTCCACAGCCAGCGAGGAAACCCCGCTGCCAATGTCAGCACAGTGCTCAGAGTCACCAACATGAGGGTCAGTGTGAGGTCTGGAGGGAGCAACACGCCTGGAGTCTGAAACACATCCTGCTCCTAATCAGCAACACCCACTATACCTCATCCCAGCCCATTTAGGCCCAATATTGTCATTTTTTGCAAGGTCGTACAGTGAACCAGGAACAGAATTGAGATGCTCCTCTGCTGCTGGATCCTATCTCCCAGCAGAGCTGTCAATTGACTTTGGCTTGGCTGCAAGTGTTTACTCATAACTGCAAAACATCAGTGTCTCTCTAGGACTGTTAAAACTGCCAGCTGTCAGGAATTCTGGGCTGGACACACAGGAAAGGAGAGGAGATGTGTGTCAGTGAAACTGCTGGCAGGGAGGATCCCCACCAGCCCCATCTGTGAGCTGGGATGTAGGGAACTTTGCTGACAGCAGGGCACCAGCCCAAGGAAACCCTGCATGGAGAGAGCCCTGCAGGCAACCCCAAAGCTTCAATCTGCAGAGACAGGCAAGTCAAATCCAGCTCTCTCCTGGCTCTGAATGAGAATCCCAGGGAAGAGCTGGGGTAAGCTGGAAACCACGGAGGTTGTCACCCACAACCCACAGCATCCAAACACCTCCTGTACATCCACAGCCATGGAGAGAGCTCACGAAAATTTTTCAGTCTGCTGTCAAAGCAAACCAGATCCCAGCTCTCACAGCTGAGCACAGCCTGACGACGAGGGTTGTGCCAAATAGGATTAAAGCAGCTTGTTTGGACCAGTGGGTCCCTTTTTCCTGCTGACACTTGTGGGGAGTGTAGAAGTGTTCACCTCATGCTTGGGGTGAAGAGCCTGTCTCCTGAGGTGGAATGGCACCATCGGAATGGCACCATCGGAATGGCATCATTGGAATGGCAGTGAACATTATTATTTCAAGAGACTTACCATCCTTATTTCTATTACAGACATTAAGGATCTAGGTGAGAATAGGACTTCACTTACCACCAGCCACAAACCCTGTGGCTTGAAACATATATAGTTTAAAGAGACAATATGGAAAAGTATAGGCAGTAAAGCAGTGTCAGAGCAGATTTAACATCCTTTCTTCCCCAGCTCTACCCCAGATATCCCATGTACAGCTCTGGTACTAGGGGAGAAAGCAGGACAGCGCTGCACCTACAGGGAAAGGGCCAGTGGTGACACCAGGCAGATGCCAGCCCTTGGGACACCAGCACACTGGGCCTTTGGACTGGCACCAAACACTAGGACTGGCACAAATACTCAATCTCAGTAGAATTTAAGTGCTTTTTTACCAGTGACATACCCGACACTTGTTTCACAGTCAGAGACTGATCAAGTGGAAATTACCAACTGCAAGAATTTTGCACCACAGTATTCAACGGAATATCTGTTTTCAGGGGCAAAAAGATGGACAGCAACGCTCCACGGAGCCGTGTCCCGACGGGAGCCGTGTCCTGCTATTGCCACCTCGTGGGGCCTCGGAGCAATGACCAGGTCACCAACAGGGTGGTGGCACACGAGGGTCCCGGAGCGTTCTCATCGCAGCAAGTCCGGCAGCGCTGCGCTCTCCAAAGGCAGCTGCAGCCAGGACCAGAGGGAAGCAGTTCCCCAGTTCACTAAACGCTGTGCATGCCCTGCAGAATAGTCAGGGTCACAGAACACTCCTCACCTCAGGCCAAAGGGGACATTGCTAGAGAGCCCTTTTCTCTGCTCAAGTGCCATCCTTGCAAAGGAATAAAAAAAGCTGCAAATACACAACTGCTACCTGACCTCGCTGCCCTTGCAATGGGGAAATGTATGAGTCATTCTTTGGTTGCTGAATAATTCCTCCTTTAAATCAGCAAAAGAACTAGGTAGGATTTGCACGGCCTGATAAGATTTAGCACAGCCTGATAAGATTTAGCTCCTGCTTCCCACATTCTTAGGAAACCCAAGGACTTCTCTTGCTCTGTCTAGAACCCATGACACAACCAAGACACTTACCCCTAAGTGCACTAGGAAGGCCTTTTAGCAGCTTTCTTCTGCTCTTTGTTGTAGAAAGCAAACGCACAAATCTTCCAGGAGCTCTTCTAGGACTCCTGGGATTTCCAGCCACCCAGGAAAAGCACAAAACCAACTCTGAGGTCCAAGGGGGAGTCAGGCTCACCCAGCAACTGGAGGTGAAGTGTGGGGTCGTTGCCACAGCTGCAGGTCTGCTGGGCTCCACTCATGGCCGCCCTGGCCCAGCCCCAGCCCAGTCCCTCCCTGTCCCCTCACTCACATACTGGGAACTTTGTAAAGGACCTTTTCCCAGATCCTCCTGCTTCGTTCCTGCCCTGGGAGCTCTTTGGCTGGGCTCAGTCCGAAGCCGCTGGTGCTCGGGGAAATGGAGTTGTCCTGGCTGCAAAGTTCATCTCTCAGTCCAGGCGACGCTGGCTGCTGCTGCTCGGAATGCTGATCCCTGGGATACAGAACTACTGTCTTTCCCCTCCTCCTTCCCTTGGGGCTTGTTCCCTCCTAACCTTGTTGCTCCTCTGCTTTGTGATTGTAGATGATGTCAGTTCTGTGTTCAAGCCGTAGCTGTGTTGTCCCAGCCATTTTGCTCCCGCTTTTCCCTCTGCTCCCTTCTCTCCGCTGGCTCAGCAGCCCTCTCCTGCTGCACCCACGTGCTGAGGAGGTCGTGACAACCACGGCTCCTCATTTGCCTCCTCCTGGTAAATTTGGCGTTGGACTGTGGGCTTTAGCATCAGCAGCCCAGGTGTTGCTAAGATCCTGAGCATGCAGGGGACAGGAGGCAGAGCGCTCACTGAAAGTGAGGTTTCTGCCTCGAAAAGGGAAAGACTGCTTTTGCAGGAATATCTTTCACGGGATACGTATCCAGCTTGGGAAGAGGCAAAGGCAAAACTGTGTTCAGGTGAGTGTCCTGTGGTCAGAAGGACTCGTTTTCCAGGGAGGATTTTGCCCTGGACTATAGGAGGAGGAAACCCTGGGGCTGTGCCCTGCTCTTGATGGCTGGAGAATGCAGTGCCATGCTGTCCTTGTTGTAACTGGTCACATGAGATCTGGGTCTAATTTTTACCAGTATCATGGGAAAAGCTCCTGTGAATTTCAGTGCGAATTTAATCACTTTTTTCCCTGCTCAACTTTAACTTCTTTTAGACCAGATTCTTTTGTGGTAGGAAGAATATGGACTTTTCACCACCTGAAACAACTGCCTGGGAGCTGTTTCTTCCAACCCGGCTCAGAGCAGAATAATATTCTGTGGCTACAAGGCCATGCTTCTTGCACTTCAAAGACACTGTGGAGAGGGTTTATACTTGTTATTCCACTTTATGTTTCTGACTTTGCAATGATTGTGGGGTCTCCTCTGAATGCTTTATGGGGTAGCAAAACTCAGAAGAATAGGGCTCACTCCAGCTGAGTAAATAGAAGCTATTTTCATAAATCTTCAGACTATTGGAACATCAACAACATTATCCTATGTGTTACGACCTTGTGTTTGCAGAGTCATGTGTTGAAGCTCAGGCTTGTGCTTTCAGCCTTGTCTTCTATTAAGGCAGAAACTTCAGGTAGCCCCAGAGAGGCTTCTCCAGTCCAATAAACTCTCAGAGCCCCACCTGAAGCTCGCTGTACCCAGCCTGGGTGGAGGTCACACTGCTTTCATCACCTCCTTTTCCTTGGAGGGAGCCCATCAAACTGCCAGGGAACCAGGAACAATCATTTCCAGTGATTCTGAGAGAAATCAGCTCCCAGGTACATTCGTGGCTCACGTGCTGCTCCATACCAAAGGCTTCCAGCTCCAGGGCAGCCAACAGCCCTGGAGCCCTCACACCTGGGCTGTGTCCCTGTGCTCAGCATGGATTGTCATTCCTGGTCATCTGCTGCTCTTCAAACCCACAGCTGGGGGAAGGGGCCTGTGGAGATGGTGTTTTTCTTCCAAATTCAGCAACTTTTTTAAAATTCTTCACAGTTTGCAAGTTGTTTGTAGCCAAAACTCACACAGCCCTGCTCGGTTTGTTTTCCATCTACTTTATTCTTACTCCTAAGCTTAAAAAAAAAAAAAAAAAGAACAAAACTAATAAAACCAAAGTATTCTGCTACAGTTCATTATTTGGGCTGAAACATCTTCCCTTGTGTTTGTTTGCCCATGGGAATACATGGTAAGTCAGAGCCTCTGTGATCTTCCCAACCAGGGAGGCAGAAATGGAAAGAAGAAATATGGAGCAGCATTTCAGTTGATTCAAATCAGTGCAGCTCCCTTGTTTTCCATAGAGGTTTCCTGCTTTTGCCAGCTGAAGATTCACATCTGAGCTTTCTCACAAGTGCTTGTGATGAGCCACTGATAATCCCACAACAACCTGCTGGGCAGTAGCACCTCAGTCCTAACACACAAAACTTCATAAGCAGCCCTAATATGCACCACAAAACGCAGCTGGGTAGAGATACAAACAGGTGTAACACTCCTGGTGTACATAGGAGCACTCGCAAGTACTTTAATCAAAGCATAAATCTTGAATAATACAAAGGATGGATGAGGCCTCCATTAATTTTGTTTCCTCTCCATTAATTGTTCAGAAAAACACGATTTCATTTACAGACATTGCTGTTAGGTCTTGTGAAGGTTGTGAATCATCCAGCTTTTTCCAGGCAACAAAAAAACTTGGAAGAGTAAGGAATTAGTGCCTGAAGTAATGAGGCTTTCATTGGAAAGCTTGGAGGGAACGGAAAGCAGAGAGGAGGACACTGTAAGGCAGAGAAAAACAGGGAAGTCCTTACATAGACAGCCATTTTTAAAAAATATTTATTTGTAGTGTGTATTTCAACTGACCAAAGTCAGTGGCATTAAGAACAATAAAAAAGATAATTATACCAAATAATATGAATTGACAAAAGGAGTTCTGTGGAGTAAAGGAGATCTGTAAACCCAATCCAGAGCAGGCTGGTAAATCTAAGTATGACACAAGTACGGAGGAAGCAGAGTACACGCAGACAGGAATACCTGAACTAAATCCAGAGAAATTAAGTGGAACAGAAGAGTTTCCCCTGAGTCTTATGGACTAAGATTTGATTTTCAGTCTATAGCTCTATCTTTGGCATGGTCAGAGTGACACAGCAAAGCCAGATGCACAGCGTCAACTCATTGAACCAAGACACACTTTGTGAAATGGTAAAACTAAAGTGTTAAGAGTCTATCTGTGCTCCCATACAGGCCTGCAGTTGTTCTGCACCCGCACTTTGAGACTCTTCACAACAAGATTATAAAAATGTTGAATCTTCATTGCATTGCATTGAATAGACTGAAAATCTTGAAGCACCATGACATGAATTTCTTTAGCAGAAATTGTGCCCTCATGACCTCAACTTCTTCTTTCCGAGTTTCTGTCAGTAAAAAGGGGAAATTAAGCACACATAACTCCAGGAATGACCAATCTAATGT
The DNA here is from genome assembly GCA_013389985.1 of Dryoscopus gambensis. Lineage (NCBI taxonomy): Eukaryota > Metazoa > Chordata > Aves > Passeriformes > Malaconotidae > Dryoscopus > Dryoscopus gambensis. The sequence goes on along the minus strand of WEIT01041990.1, from coordinate 39,594 downwards.
TAACAGGGAGTATTGCGACAGCCCATTCCCACTTCATTCTGTGCTGTGGGTATTTATTACCAGGACCTAGTGGTTTACATTCAGAATTTTTAGGTCTATCCCCTTGGTTCCTCATGACAGTAATCCTTGAAAAGGGCCCTNNNNCAATGTTATTTGGTTGTTTACTGTGCCCAGACTTAATCTTCACCTTCAGGATGTTATTTTCTTCCATATTCTTCTGTACTTACCCAAAATTTGCCTCAAAGTTTTATAGCTGAGTGTATTTATCTACCTTTTGTTCTTCCTTTAGGATCTCAGTTTCACATCAGCTTAGAACAACAGTTCTTGCAATTAGGTTGGATAACTGCAATCCAAAATTTTTCCTAGGCAAGACTCCAATAGAGTTAATTGGCTTCAGTGGGAGACTTGTCCTGAGTAGCAAAGGCAAGTTTTGGCCTCAAGGAGACTATAAATTCCAGTTTAAAAATCAGTAGTTGTTCAGAGGCTCATTCCTGTGACATCATTCTTTGTGTTTCCTTTCCTGAATTCCTTTCCTAGTCATTGGAGGAAAGCTTCTGGCACCAAAATCAAATGATAATACCCTGGCCACCTCCCAAAACTCCGTTACATCTCAAAGAAAGCACCGTTGTCTCTCCAAGGGAGTGTAAAGCATCCAAGATGCCGGGTTTCCACGTTTTGTTCGGAAAGTGTTTTGCATGCAGGCAATAAATGGGCCCCGATAAGAACTGTGCCCCTGCCCAAACTCTCCAGCTGCTTTACATGATGCTACCAGTGCTTAGACTTCCCATATTCCCCCCCCTGCAGTATTTAAGGTGTTCTCCTCATCTGTGCATGAAGGAGACTGGTGGCCAAAGGCTGCTGAGGGGGTTCTGCCCACTCAGCCCAAGTGGCACCACTAAACTACAAGCACTGAGACAGGGGTCCCATTCCACCACCACAAATCTCCCTTCCTTCTCAGAAGCTGTAGGCCATGCTCCTTCCCCAGTGTATTCCCTTTGGAGTAAAACATGCACATTTTGGCCCAAAATATAAGTTAAAAGTTAGATACTGTAAAAAAATTAGGCCTCTGTAACAAAGCCATCCTACAGCTTCTTGTAACTGCATGAAACCCACTTCTTTCTTCATATCTGAGATCCCAAACAGTTCCCATTCTTTCAATGCTTCAGTCACTGAATTACACCCCACTTGCCAAAAATATCTTGGGAAAACAAGTCAGTCATATAATGCTTCCCGTAGGTCACCAGTTCCTGCCGGAGCAGCCAGAGGGGATCGGAGCCGTTCTGAACTGAACACTCTGCACTGAGGCTGTTCTAGGAGCGGTCCCCTGGCCTCTATCAAGCTACTGGATTTAGCTCCCCAGATGATCTCAGCTACTGTAGAACCACATGCAGAGCCTCTTGCCTCCCAAACTTATGACACAAATCCTTTATGACCCTGTGAGCTAATGCACAGGGAAATGGGACTGGCACCACCCTGTTTACAAGGCCTGGGCTCTCCATGGAGAGTCCCAGGACTGAAAATGCTGCTGCAGCCCCACTGGGGTTAGAACAGAAGTGCAAATTTAAGATAGAGGCACTTTGGGTAAGAGGAGCTGTTGCTCACTGGTTACAGCATAAACAACTGTGGCATGTGGCTGAAGTCACATCCAAGTTTGGGTCCAGCTGATGTGACTCCTGGATTTTATAAAAGAGCAGAGATGGAAATACAGATCCTGGTATCAAATGAAGGCACAGCAGTGACAGTGGGACATCCTGTGCCAGTCTTGTGCTCCCCAGTGCTCGGGTACCTGCAGCGAACACTCCAGAACCACAGATCAGAACTTGGTGGCCTCACTCCAGAGAAGACAGTATCCAAAGCTGTGAGACAAGCTCACAATAAGGGCATGGATGAGATTTGGTTTTAACTTTCTGGTCTGAAGATGTGCCTGGAGCAGGGGATGTTCGGCAGTTGTGAAGAAAAATAAGTGCACAAAAACCTGTGAAAAGACCCAATTTCCATTTGCCCTCTTCTCTCCCCTCTGCACCTTCTATCCTAACACTGGGCCAAAATGACTGAAAGACATTCGAGAAGCCTGGAGCTCAGTGGAGAATTGGGGCTGAGTTTTGCTGTTTTAACAGCGACTTCCTCGACACAATATTTCAGCTATCTATTACTTCAGAGAAAGACTGTATTTCTGCACTGAAGCCAACCCTTCACAGAGAAGTAATTTGAATTCCTCCATGTTCGCTCCCTCTGGGCTCCAGGAAATGAAATATAACTCAGAAAAATACCCATTTTGATGAGGGTTTAAACTGAGAAGTAAAGACTAAAATGCCAGTCACTGTACAGCACTATCAAATTTTTCCCACATTGAGTAATTCTGGTTCCTAATGGAGTTTACACTACCTACCTACCACAAAACATGTGTGATTTAAACTGTTTGATGAAATATATCTTATATCAGATTGAAAAACAATGCTAGAATCAACGGGACACTAAACTACTTGACTCTCTTGAGCTTTGCCCTTGTGGAGCACTGTCAGTCAGTGTGTCCAAATATCTTTCCACACACTCCACAATGATTCTGAAAGTGGGCCATTAACACATTTTGTCATGTTATGCAATTTCTCCCTCCCCTCTAAACTGGGCTTTTTTCCCGGTCCAGTAGCCAACAATAAATCAATCACAGTCTCTCACAAGCCTTTCGACTTAAAACCTATCCTGTAGGTTGGGCTAAAACCAGAGCAGAAATCACTGCAGGAGGTGAGGCAGGACAGGGCTAGTGGTGACTGCTGCTTAGGAGGTGTTTGCTTGACCCACTGCTGTTCTTGTTGCCGCTCTTTGTGGACTCCTCTTCGGTATCTGTAAGAGAATCTTCCTCCTCTTCATCACTCCGATCATCTTTCAAGTCCTAGGGAGGAGAAAACACTGTGAACATACTCTACTGACCCCCAGAAACACACCCTGCCCCAAAAATGGAGGCCAACATCCAAGGAGAGATCACTTAACAACACTTTAATCTTGCAGAACCAAATGTTCTTTAGTCAAAACTGCTTCCATGACCTCAGCCCAGCCACTTGACCCCTTCTTGCATATTTCTGCTTTTCCCTGTAAAGTGTTACTATTAATCCCTGGGTGCTGTGGGATTAATTAACAGCTGTGAAGTGCAGGGAAGATGAAAAGAATACTGTTTGAAAGCTAAATATGATGAGTACACTCACCCAAACACAGGAGCTGAGAGGCTGCCTGCTTCTGACAGGTGTAAACTAAACAGTGATGAGTTGTGCCAGCATCTCCTGGCACCAGCTTTGCTCAAAGACACTTGCAGACCCTAAAATGGCCTTTCCTGCTCAGTGGTGTACACAGCACATCAACACTGGCACAGGGCAGGGGTGTCTGTACAGCTATTGCATATCTTAGGTTTATCACCCTGCTAAGGAAACTGCGGAGGAGGAGAATGGCTGCTCCATGAGCATGGACGGAAGGGGTCAGCGAGGCAGTCTGGCTTTAGGAAAATCCCTCCCCAGCTCCATAGGGACACAGCTCCTAATGTTTAGCAATCGTGTTTCATCCCAGAGAGTCAAAAATGGAAACAGTGTGTGTTTCGACCACACAGAGAAAAGTCATCACGTCTACCCTGTGTTTCAGGGAGAGGTGAGACCACGCTGTGCTGTTTGTCACGGCATATAATATACACCATTAGTCTCCTATTTCTCAACTCCTGCCATAACCCAAGGCCCTACAATGTGTTCAGAAGTTTGCTTCAAACAATCAAGGCTTCAGCATTAAACCCAAACACCCCTATTTTCCCTTCAGCGCACAAGCTCCCAAGAGCACCACCTACCTGGAAGACTTTCCACACTAATGGGTAACCTGCTGTACAGATTTTGGCCAGGAATGCTCTAGTTAGAGATGTTGTACATCCAGAAAACACTTCCTTCTTCCTGATTCCTAAGTGGTGTCCAAGAACAGGCACCACTTTGTTTGTCTTTTTGTACTGCAGGATGCTTGGCCTGAGGGAAACCTGGGGCTTCTCCTCATGACAGAGAGTGCTGCCTCCTGAGCCATGTGCCGGTGCTGGCAGGAATGTCAGCACAGAAATCCCCTGCCTGCACAGCCACACTGGGACTACTCTATCATGGATTAATCTGTTCTCATATCATCCATCTGGACCTCAGCTACACAGGCAGAGGCTGCTCGTTCTCCCTGTGAAGTGCCAAGGTCAGAGTGGTGACACAGGGAGGAGAAAGCAGGGTTGTTCCTGCCCCTCCTGTATCTGCTCTCAGAATGAACTAACAATTCCACTTCCTTAGCGTGCTGCTCCGAGGTCTTTCTTAAGCACGAAATTCATACAGAGAAAATAAATAACAGCCCAGTAATAACTCATCCAATTGCAATCTCATATCCCTTTATATATTACACTCCTAGTAAAAGGTATAGGGCTAGAAAGCAAATTAAAGCCTGACTCTGGCTCATCACAAATTATAAACTTCCTGGAGATTTTCTTTTGCCTTTTCCCTAACAACTTAGAAAGGGTATCAAAACAAACAAATCTTACTGTAAATACTGTAAAATAAACTTGGCATCCCATCAGTTAGAGAAAAGGCAAGACAGCCTTTCCCACACAATTTATGAGGTTCTGGCTCTTTCAGATCACCTCGCTCCCTCCTGGTATTTTTACCATTTGTATTTGCAGTAAAAGACAAATGCTGAGGGATTGGGGGGAGGATTGTTGCTTTTCCGCCACCATAAATGTTTCAGGAAGAAAAGCAAACTAATCCTAAGCAGTGTCTGATGCCAAATCCACTGCACTCCCTGGAGTGCTCTCATCTCCCTGAGGCTGCACTGTGGGCAGTGACAGGGAGCAGCACTTTGGGGCTCACTGGGAATAGAGTCAGAGAAGTTTGTGGTATTTCATTTGGAGTCCCTCCTTGTGCTGCACACAAGTTGCTGGTGCTTGAGCATGTGCTTAAGAACAGCTGGCAAACTGCTCTGCTTTGAATGATGGCCAGTATGTGATATTGATTCCTGTTTCCTATAGGAATGAGCTGGCATTTCCAGCATGGAACTGGAAACTCGGATAACATTTGCTTCCCAGTTTAATGCTGTCAAGCTGGATGCTCTGATTAAAGGCACTATAAGTAGTAATTAAAAAACATGTCATGTTTTTTCCAGTCCACTGTAAATCCCTGCCTTTGAGAGAGCAGATTTGAAACTGTACTTCAGAACACAAAGAAATTTAATTCTGCTGCTTTGAAATCTGTAATCACGGCAAATTTCTTAATTTTGGGAAAGAGTGTTACTTCTGAAATCTTGATACTCATCAAGAAAAAATGGTGCTAAATTAAATCTAATTTTTACTATATTTTGTACTAATAAACTTGCTTCCTGACCAAGTGCCTCTACAAATTCTTGCTTTAGGAGAGTCTAGCCATTTTTGTCTGGCTTGTTTAAGTGACAGAACTCAAAATAGCAATAGCTTCATCTGTAACTGGAAATCCAAACAAACCTGTCTTTGCAAACTGTTTAACAGTCCATTATAAATATAGTAGGATATCCTAAGTGAAGTTTGTGCCTCTTAACTTTGACCTTCTAATACTAACAAAAATTGTAACATTTCTAGGATTTTCCCCGCCTTAGTACCAAGATGTTTTCTCTGAGCCCCTCACATCATATATTATGCTCATGTTTTCCAACTCAAAGGCTCTGGTCTGACTGTCCCTGAGCAGCAGCAGATGAACATACTATCAGGAATACAAGAGCTGGCAAACTGTAAATACCACAGCTGAGGCCATCATTAATACTCAATGCTTTAGTTTAATGGCATCAACTGCATTTATTATACTTCAGCTGGTTTAGAGTAACAGACAAAATGGATGTGTAGGTTTTCTGTTCTGGATGACTAACCAATTTAATCTTTCTAAATGGATGAATGGTTTCAAGGTTTATGAGAAGCAACACTAATGCTATAAAGTCTGCAAGAGAGCCATTTGTAGTGAAGCCAAAGCCGCAAACTTTTATAATCTTTTTTCCTTTTGTTTAACCCTTCCACCTGCTGCTCAGTCTGCCTCTTTTAGTTAAATGAACCATATTTGTTAAGGTCGTTTTGGCTTCTTGCATTGCACTGCTGTTAGAACATGTATCATTGAAGTCATTAGCACTACATGAACGGTAAAGGACCTTCTAAGCAACTTCACCATGGAAAAAGACTTCTTGAAGTTAAGAGATGAACAAAATTCATAGGCCACCTCCCAGCCTCTTGTAAGCAGAAAAATACTGGTCAAATCTCCATCTAAACTAACAGAGAATTTACTCCTAATTGTACAAGTTTGTCTCTCAATAAAGCACTCAGAAATCACTTCCCTCTTGACAAGCCCTTGGCCCTGCACTCTGCTACAACTGAGGAGAGCAGCAGCAGGACACGGCTGGGCTGACAACGGAAGGAAGTGTTGGTTTCCTGTCCCCTGGGCTGGTGACACCATGGGAACCTCACTGCTGAAGTGAGGCTGAGAACACACCACCCTTCCCTCCTGCCCTCCTTTACTGGGAACATGGCACCTTCGTCCAGTGCATGCTGAGGTCACACTGCAGCCACAGCTCCATATCTGCCACAGCAGCGTAGTTCAAGTGGAAGGTGTAAGAGCAGAGGGAAAGACAGTGCCAAGCAGTATTAAAAAGGCAAAAATATATTGTAGCAACGTGGATTGATCCTACAAACTGAGAGGAAGCCTTAGCAACATGCCTCTGGTTTCTCGGAAGGGGAAGGGCCCTCGCTAGCAAATGCACTGTCAGTTCCCTGTGAGGCTGGGGAGGCCCTGGCACAGATTGCCCAGAGAAGCTGTGGATGGATCTCTGGAAGAGTCCAAAGCCAGACTGGACAGGGCTTGGAGCAACCTGGTCTAGTGGAAGGTGTCATTGCCCATGGCAGGGGGTGGGATGGGATGGGATGGGCTTTAAGGTCCCTTCCAACCTAAACCACTTCTGTGGTTCCATGATTCTTACTGCGTCCGTATGAGTGGTGGGAGATGTTCCAGGCCTAACTCACCTGGTGGGATCAACACTGACTCCAGGCTTCTGAGCAGCATAAGAAGATTTCAATTTGGCCCCTGACTGGACAAGACTAGAACCAATTAATGTTTTGGTTCAGCATAGTTTACACCCACACAGTTAACTGGATTTCTCCTACCAAGTACTGATGTATCAAAACGATTCAGAGCTGATTCCAGAATTTTGTTTTCTAATCTGGTGAAATTTAGATTTTGGACTTTCAAATACTTATTCTTAACATTTACTTGGAATTTCCTGACTTTTAAATGTATCTTCTATTAATATCAGAACCTTATACCTTAATTCTACCTTAAAACCATTTTCATTTAAACATCCACAAACACATTGACTAGATCTTGATTTTTCAATGTAAAGACAGTAAATTCCACAGCACCTGCACATATGGAAACAGCTTGAAGTACAAAGATGAAAGCTATTAGTCAGGTCAGCAACCACTGCCTCAAATAAAAGAGATAATAAACAAGAGAGATAATAAAAAGTCAGTCCAAATAGATAGAAGGAGGTACTTTTCTAACAAATAATACTATAAAGTTGATGAATCTCTTGAGTTCAACATGTTGAATTCAACATCAATAGTTCAACTCAGCTGACATATGACTTAATAAGTCTTTACTTTCCTATTGAGACTGAGCAATATACATTTGGATTCAAACAAACTCTTCCGTATTTCCAGCCTGGAAGATTTTATTGGAAAATATATTTCCCTTTTCAGCTCATACACACTAGGCAACATAAATAATGTTTATCTTCCATGGAAGATGCACAGTTGGACTCTGCTTTCTGCAGTTTTTAAATGAAGATGCAGACTTTCTAAGTTAATTGTATTGGACATCTTGTGGTAAAAAGTCCTCTTATTTAGTCTATCTCTTCTATGTAATACCCATTCCCTAAGCTTTCCACTGACAGTTTTCAGAGGGAACTCAAAGAAGGCTTGTAGAAAACAAATTTAAAGTTATACTAATTCCACAATTATTGAAAACAATAGCTTTATAAAACTAGATGTTGCTACTAGAGCATATCCCTGATTTTGACTGATGGAATACATTTAACCCCAAGAAAACCTCACTGGTGGTGTCACTCAGCACAGCACACCTGGAACTGGGGTCTAATGCCCTGAATGTTCTGAAGAACTAAGTCATTGTTTACAGCTAATCATGTTCTCTGTGGTTTCAGCCGAGTCTGCTGGCTGAGTTATTGAAATCCACTGACTAAACCTCGCACTGCGGCGTACGGGGCTTTACGATAATGTCAAAAGCCCAGGAGGTACCGAGTGAGTCATAATGTCCCACTGTTTTTTGAATTATTCCAATTTTAAATCCACAGTTGGCAAAGAAACAAAGAACAATATAATAGGCATTTGATGCTGTTCTCCATAGTGAACTTTTTTTTACCCTAGGACAGAACTCACGTTAAGCCAAGGAGTTCAGCGGTATGAACTTTTATCAGAACATGCACTTTTACTCCTTCGAAATGGTGTTTTGGCTACAGAACAGCTGATCAGGCACTCGTGCTGTTCCCAGTGAGGTATGATACTGCACTTAATTAATCTTTGGAAACAACACAGCTGCTAAAGGGTACTCCTACAGAAGCCTTACAGCAGTGTGCACTGAGACCACAAAGCACAGGTATGTGACAGGAACTTCTGTCCAACAGGGACATTTCTCTACATCCTCAGACACAATTCCATTCCTGTTGTGATGCACCTAAACTTTATATCCACACTTAAACATCAATCTAATTTTCAGTCACATACCTAAAAACTAATTTTTTTTCTTATATTTATATCACAGTACCTAAAATTATTTCCATACAGTTCTTTTAAACATCCTGATATCAAAGCTGGATATGGAATACCTTAAGTAGCACCCAGTGAACAAAGTTTTATGCAGTTTCCTTACTGAGCCAAATGATACAGAGGTGGGGACACCACTCTTCTCCCACTGATTACAGAGGGACCCTGGAAATTGTGGTAGGCACAGCCTCAGTTACACACGACGAATCCCACCCAGGAGCTGCTTCACACCCATCCCTGCCTGCTCAGGCTGCCCTCTGTGCCTCCCACTGTGGGGAACCTGCAGTGTCCTGTGCCTGATCAAAAGTCACTACAATTGTGTTACAGAGGACAAACTGCTCCTTTAAAGGATTTCCTTCCTTCTTGCCATGTAACTATGATTATGGAGCACTCCTAGGTCCTCCGAGGGAAACATTTTCTTTAAATACAAGACAGAACAACTTTCTTTCTCAATTGATATTAACCTATCATTAGCTAGCTTTATTTCAATCTTTTCTTAAATTGATTCACCAGATTGCAGTTCAGTAACTCCCTCTGAAAGTATAAGAATTATTCACCTCATAACAAAGTCACAATTCAAACCTCTGCAGAATATATTAAAAATAGTAAATGAAGGCATCAAAAGTTCTGTAAAGGCTTAGGGCTTGCTCTGTGAATTGATTTTTGGCAATTGAAAAAATAAATACATATGCACACTATTACATATATATCATTTTTATATCGATGTATATATATAAAACTAGCAAGAAATGGAACATTTCATAAAGATCCTGCTAGAAAATTAAAAGATACAAGCAGTTAAAATGAGAAGCCAGAAAATCTGTCAGCAAATACCCTTCTGTGAACAGCAAGGTAAAGCAATTAATTTTAGAACAAAAACTTTACCAACATTTGTCTTTTCTCTGAATTAGGAACTTGTACATCAAAAGAATCATTTGGATCGGGGATTTACTAGAAGTGGAGTTGCCTTGTGCCAGGGAACTTGCAGAGAGGGGCAGGGGTGCTTGTTTGGCCAGATCCATTGCTGGTGAAAACTGACACAATCCCATTGAGCCGTGCTCATTCCTACCAGGTGAGAGCCGGGCCCCGGATCAACGCCCCGGGAATGGCCAGGCCAGGAAGCTTCGGGATTGCATGGGGGCTTGGATTCTATTCTTAGAGGCAGTGGTCATCTGCAGCTCCTGCTGAAGTCAAACTCAGCGACTTTGGAAAGAGCAGACTTTTACTGCAGCACATCAAAGCTGTTTATGGCACGGCCAACGTGAGACAGGCAAAGGGAGCATCCACAGCCCCAATTTGCTGGACTCTGGCCAGAGGACTGAGGCTGCTCCTGCACAGTCCTGTGTGTGCACAACAGGGCTGTGGAAGGGTACTTTGCCCAGTGCTCCCACCCCAGCATACCTTCACCACCCATCTATTGCAATCAAATGCTCACAATTTATTTTCTGTGGTTTCTCATTAGTTCATTCCTCCACAATGATCCCAACAGCCTTTAACCCAGGTTTTCAAAGCTTTACCTGATCTTTATATAATTTTCAAGTGAAAAATGTTGTGGAATTATGGGCATTTTAAGCACAGTTTATAAAAAAATTTTAAAAAAAATCCAGCAAAGAACATTGTTGCTGTATTGAAACCTGAGAAGTATATTTTAGTGTGTGGCATAACATACAATACACTAAACATATATAACACACCTCCCTGGAAGTCACTGCTCAGCTGCTGACCCCTTTCAGAATCTGGAGTAAATGTAAAGATTTAAATAGAAATCTGCCTTTTAACTCCCAGTGCCAGGAAAACTGGTTGAGGCTCCAGAGACCAAAGAGTGCTCTTGGATTGGCACAGTGGAGAAGAACTGGTGGCTTTTCATCTTTCACAGGCTCTGCTGGGCTGCACACTTTGACAATATCCGTGGCTGGGGGCAGCCTTGACTCCAAATCCCTGGCAGGGCAGGACTCCAGGGCTCCCCAGCTTCTCTGCTCCTTGCCTATCACTGTAAATACCAGCCAGCAAACCTCAAACTCTTCTATGCTTCTTCTGCCTGCCTCCCACCCTCCTCTCAGATGAATTTGGCAGCATCAAGTCAGACATGTAGCCAGGCTTTGGGTTTAACTGGATTGCTGGAGCAGAATGGGAAATATGCAGATGAAAGAAAGTCATCACAGGAAGTAATTTCCCTTTACTAGGGCATGAGCCTCCACAGTGCTGACCTGGCTGGCTAACTCCCATCTCCAGGCCATTAAACAGCTCATGTCCCAAGGGCAATCATTTTAACCAACTGGGAAGGCTCCCAGATGACTGGTTTTTATGTCTAAGAGGGAAAGCTCTCATTTGGCCTATTTTGTTCCCCTAATAAGCTATCCTCATGAGAAAATCTGCCATAAATATTCATCTGTTAAGAACCAATAAATCCAACTTCTCCACAACCTGTTTTCCTTTAAAATGGAGAAAAAGCAACCCCCACTAATCTAACTCAACCTGTCTTATGTTTGTGCTAACCCTCCGCTGAGAGAACTCAAACTCCAAAGCAGAACATCAGTGTGTACTGGCCCTTCCCAGTCTAGAAGGGAACAACAAAATACCCAGGAAAAGCTTTTCTACAACTTCCCAGTTCCAGCAATGAAAATGTAACTCTCTAAATTATCATTATCCTCTAAAATGTATTGCTGCTTTTAAAACAGCCACTTGGAATTAAGGCAAGGGCACCTGTAGGTCTGTTTTACCAGCATCCCAACCACCACTGGGCAGCACAGGCCTAACAAAACACATAAGTAAAGGAAAACAAAAATCTTATGTGCCTGTAGGTTAGGAAATAAACCCTGTCCTCTGTTTAAGTCCTGTAGTATGGTATTTTTCCAAAGGGAATGACTTCTCACTGAATGTGCTAATTCTCATTAAATTTCAATTTGTTTGATGCGAGCAGATCAAGCATAAAAAAAAAAGTAAGAGGAAAAATGCTGCAAGAGAAAAATGATGTCTGGGAACAGCAGAAGTATCATAACAAGCACTTCACAACTCTCATTTCAACCCAAAATAGTATTTTCTTATCATTTTCAGTTTCCCCTACTCTGTTTTTAGTCATTCTTTGAACACTAACTCTCACTGTTGCCTTGGGAATTTGGGCCAAATAAGGAATGAACAAACCATGGACAAGGATATGCCCAACCAGTCTTTAGAAATCTTACCAAGTACAAAATGCCAAAGGAATATTGAACATAGGTTTCTAAAGAGTGACAAGTCCAAAATCCTGATCTACGGCAGTGCAGGGTCTTTTCCGCTTTGGGAAGAGGAAAGAACCACAGTGAATCCAAGAAAATTGCTGCTGATGACCCCTAAATAACAGCAGCCATTAGTGAGCAGCTCATTGCTTTCCTTGGAGGTGGTCTGATGGTGGCAAAACAATTACAAGAGCAGGAAAACCTATTCCTGGACACATTACAGTCTGTTAGAAACCTGCCATTACCCTCCACTGATGGACTTTGCATCAGCCCTGAAGTATCTGAGACATGTGGACATCATGCCCATTTCCTACAACTTACACATATTTTTCAAGATTTAAAGCACTGTAGTCTCAAAACCTTAACTCAGTGTGTAATGGATTTAACATATATTTTACATCTTAATTTGCCACAATAATGTGGCTATAAGCTGCTGTCATTCACTCCCTTTTTCTGACCTTGGAAATAAAATGTTTAATCTCCATGGGATTTTCCTGGCGAGATGTTTTAAATCAGTGCATATGTACATACTTCTCTATATGCTTTTTCAATTTTCCCAAAATATTCTCATATGTGCAGACATGATGACTAGACATGTTTCAGTGGTGCTTGAAACTTGATACAAGTGGGTAATTTAACCATGTAATTGAACAATATTACAGAAACACACGGAGTTTCCTAGCAACAAAAGGCCTTGGACATCAAGATGGCAGCCAGCAGCTAACATTGCAATTGCCTGACCTAACTTGAAAAGAAATTACACTGAAGAATGTCCTCCTTCCTCTTGAAACAGAGCTGCTATATGGCTACAGGTCTGACCTCAAAGAGCTTTTCTTACAGGCCTTACTCACATGCAAGGTCTCAAATGTCATATGAGAAAGGACATTTAGGGAACATTTACATTTTCCAGAGGTAAGAAAAATGGATTTGAAAAATTTAATTCTGTACCCTCAAGTTTACCCCTATGGAAAATAAAAAGCTTTTTAATGTGAAGTAGCTGAGTACAGCTGAGCTTATTGATGTAGAACTCACCCTTGTTAGGGCATTCCCAGAGCACCAAGGGAAAGGTGGCACAAGTCCCATGAGCCTGGAGACCACCAGTGCTGCTCTGTACCACCAGTCCCTGTGCCAGAGACTCCCATGGCTGAGAAAATAGGACACACAGGGATGGCAGAAGATCATCTCTCTTCTTTCCTTCTCCTTCATTTTCATCCCTCTCTTACTGCAGTATTTGGGAGGAGGAAAAATGCAAGATTTTTAGTCCAAGTTCTTTTTTGCTGAAGCAAGGCAGTTGGCTGAGCAGTTATCCCAGAGGACTGAGGACAACTGTCCCCTCTATCGGTGCAGGGGGGAGGTGACATCTGAGATGAAGAGCTTCTGACCAGCCACTTTCAGTCAAAAGCCCTCTCCTCCTGACAGGGAAGAGTAAAGTGTGGAAGAAACTACCAGCTCCTGAGACTGCAGTGACCCCAAAACTCCAGGATGGCTCAAGGCACAGCAGGCACTGAAAAAATTCCTTACACCCTTCTATGCTCAGAGCTTCCTTCGGTTAAACAACAACAGAAGTCTCTATTCCCAGTTACACTGTGACTTCATTTTTCCATCTGAAGTAGCTAACTGTTGCTTCAAGAAAAATATCAAAATTTGCTAAGTTTTCATTCAGAAAACAGGCAGTCTTGGGCAGAGAAACAAACCCCTTCTAACACCAGGATGATGGTCTACTGGTATTTCCCTAAAATAGCAGCAGCTATTTGTGTGCAGCATGTCTATAACAAAGATGTTGGTATAAAAACGCTGCCTTGCCAACACCATTCTTTTCGACGTTGCCTTTCCAGCTCTGGAGGCACTGGCTGCTTTCACAGCCAAGTTTGCCACTGCTATGGAAAACAGGCTGCACACACAAGCCAGCTGAAGTCATCCAGACTGAAAAGGGCCCAGGCTGCTGCTGCTACCACTGTAAAAATGTTATTTGGAAACCATCTTCTCAGAGAGCTGTATAAGGAATCAAAAATCCGTGGAAGGGATGCAGGCTTGGTGCTTTCCCATTTTTTAGCAGTGATGAACACAACAAAACTCTTATCTCAAAATAAAACATTTCTGCAACTTAAAAAGGCACATAAGCAGGCAGGGCAGAGTGGCCTTATATAGCTGGCCTGGCAATGTCCTCTTCACCACTGCATCTGAGCACCTTCTTGCAATGTGCTCTCAGAACCCCGAGCAGTGTGGATGGAGACCTCTGCCAGAGCCTTCCTCTTCCTCAGCTGGGAGGCACAGGGATGTCTCTCCATTCATCAGAGGGGTTGTGCACAGAGAACAAGAACAGCACAGAGACAAGGCCAAAATCACAAAAGAAAACAAGAAGCACTTTACCACTCAATAAGTCAGGCCAGAAGAAATGCAGTAATTAGTCAAACAGAGGTAAATGACACACGAGAAATACAAGATTCTCAGTGTCTAAGGGAACGCAGAAGCTTGTTTTAGAGGCAGAGCAACACAACCCATTTCCTCCACAGACTTGTCCCTTCTGTGCTGCTGTTTGCTGTCTAACAAGGTCTGAGTTTGTAACTTCTAGGGCAGGTGTTGGGTCTCCCTATGACACCCAGCTGTCTATTTGCTTAAGATTTGATGGAATCCAAAAATCCAGTAGTTACAGGATGGTTCCTGTTAGCACTCAAACAACAATTAAATACAGGGAGAAAGGAATATTTCAATTTCCTTAAGATGCTTCCCAGCACTAACTGCTTCAGATAAAAGGACAGTCAGTTCAGTTAAGTTTTTGCTTCTTGAGCGTCAGAAGAAATACCATTTTTCAACAGCACGACTTAAATTTCGTCTTAACGAGAAAAATATACCTGTCAATACTTGTGCCAAATCTTAGAGACATTCTCCAAAGCCCTTCTCTTAATGCTTTTTGCTAAATGTTTTATCTGCCCTGCACCCCACTGCACACTTCACAGCACAAGACCTTGTGAAAATGTCACTACTTCAGGCAATTAAACAAGACATAAATGGCAGTTTTCTCCAGAGGTTTCTCCCGTATGAGTTCTCTACAAGGTAAAAGCAGATTAGGCAGCACCAGACTGGCACTGTTTCTCTGCTCCAGCTGAACATGACAGTATTTCATTGAGTCATAACATAATACCAGATATGCTTCATATGGTTTTTGTGATCCAAAACCAGTGTTCAAGTATATGTGACCCCAGATTTAGGCAAATCTGAAGAAATTTAAATACTGAAGAAAAATTGTAGTCAAAGCTCGCATCACTCACTTCTCTTCTCTTTTTTGGTAAGTTGCTACAAAGCCCAGTGACAAAAGATTGCTTTCACTCAGAACACAGGAATTCCTGAGGAGTTCTATACCATCTTAGGGCGTCAGTTTTTGGCAGAGCTCATTTCTTATTTACTATTGGTACAAAATATAAAATACAGGCAAAAAACCCCCTGTTCTAGCTGAAGTTCTTATATGCCAACCAAGACCTTGGGTGTGACAATGAGAGGTACAAAGCACATTTGAACATCTCTCTGCTTTGTAGATCCCTATCAGAAGTGCTGACTTGAAGGGTCAGGATAACAATAAAATTCCAAGTAAATCTATTGGAGGCATTGGCATCTGTTTGATACTTCACACATCTTTCTGAAGAAACAAAATTTCTTACCTTTAGGAAAACGAACCTTTTCAAAATCTTGAAAATTAAATAACCCCAATATAAATGCAAGCCTTGGAGGATCAATAGCATCCCATTAAATAAAAAATATGCTATGACAGGAGTCGTGGAGTAGTAGGTAGGCAGATACAGTGTAGCACGAAGGATCCTAAAAAATAAAGATCATTGTTATGGTGCAAGAGCTCTTCTTTATGCTATTTACATGTATTTCTAATTTCATATTCCAAACTGATTAATATTAAAAAGCTCTGCAAAGATGGTAGATTAATTAACAAGCCCTGCCTTAACTATGGATCTCTGTTGAAATATAGACTTCAGAAGATGAGAAATTCGAGTCTGGCATGAAAGTATTCTAAGTGAGGTTAGAAGAAGTCCCTGTTTTTCAGATCTTCATCTCTGTGTGGTCTAGATACAGTGCAACTCAGAGCTTGTCTATGCCTTTTTTTAGTGTAAATTCTCTCTAATCTGAAATCCATCTCCAGAGAAAATCCTACAGGCTTTGCAACAGGGCTTTTCGCTAATTAACATATGTTTTGTCCATCTTCAGACTTCACTACTTCTACATTATTTGGAGCTTTTTGAGTCCCTTTAATCGCATCATGTTTTGCTTCCAAGCTCAAGAACTGAAGAACAAGAAATTCAGTGAAGCAAAATGATTGCAGATCACTTGTACAGTTAATTAAGAAAACAACAATAAAGTGAAAGACATCAGCATTTCTGAAAGAAAATACTACAGGAAATTAAAGCCTTATGTTGATCAATGTTCAGAACTATTAATTTAACCAGCTTGAGTCTCTAAGGGTTTGTCCATGTGCAGGGAGGGGCAAATTAGAGCTGTGAACGTGAAACACACTAAACACTTTTTAAAAGATAAACATGTTAAGCACCCATGTGGATACTCCAAAGCAGATTAAATCATAGCATGCCAAAGGCATGCAAGCATTTAGCAAGTTAAGATTTATTTGTGCTGACTTCATAAATTAATTGGTTCACCTAAACTTCTCTGAATGCTCCTCATGTGAGTGAGGTGAGGCACTACCCAAGGACTGACTAGTAGAAAAAAGGTTCTACAAAAAATTAACTACAATCATGTACCCTGACTTTGCAGTTGCAGCAGAAGGGGTGGAATGAAAGGAAAAACGATTTCTCTAAGGTAAGGAGCATAATGCCCTTGAAAATGCAGAGGCTCATAGCATTTAACTGCTATTTACAAAACCAAGCTAAATAATACATAAAAGCCTTTATTTATGTGCAAAAGGCTCATTTAAAACTATTTTTACTTAAGATTTTTTAAAGAAAATAATAGCTTTTGTCAATTTTCTTGCTAGCAGAATTTTCAAGTCCAGTCCATTCCTTTCCTTTTTCCATCACAACCAACACTAAACTTTCAGGGGGAGTGGGAATGAAGTAAAAGCCTGTGACTGGATTAAATATTGCTTACCAGAAGGGGAACAGGATGATCCTGGTGATGAAGAATGCGATAGAAAAGATGATAAACAGAATGTTGCAGGTTTTCTCCCAGCGAGCATAATTAAACATTTTGGCTGCCTGCAGTGGATAAAAATCCCCAAACGTATTATAAATATTCTCTGAAATAAACTCCACATTTTCATAAATAAAGACTCATCTTCCACCTAAGCAGGAAGAATATTTCCTCCCAGTTTGACATGTAAAGCAATCATTTTACTGATACCTAATAAAGCAGCATCAGACCAGATTCTTTGTTTATATTTCTCCTTTCATCTTGAAGTAAAGGACTCTGCATCAAAGGCCTAAAGAACAGTTCTCCATGCAGAATATAAAGTGTCATGGAAACACAAAGTGCTCTTTAGAACACAGATAATTCCTCATTTTTCTACCAGATTCCAAACAGGCTGAATTCCAGGAGAAGCTGCTGGCTACACCTGCACACTCAGGAGTGGCAGTGACCCCTTAAATGCAGGTGTTCTAGGACGTGCCTGTTACAGATCCTGGGCCTAATTCAGCTCCTGTCTTCTTTTTGAGAGCAGGAGATCTCAGTGCTGGTCTCCATCTCACTAATAAAGGCTATAATTGCTGTTTCTCCCCTAAATGAACCATCAGCTCTCTGTGCTCTGCTAGGAACCACCCGGGGCACTGCTGAGCAGAGCAGCTGTTTTCAAGTGTGAGCAACACTGCAGGCACCAAGCCTAAGTTTTAAACAGCAGCTTGATTAACTTCTTTTCTTCTTCTTCTTCTTTTGAGTGGCAGGGCTGGATTCGGTCATTCTGGTACCCAAACTCCAGTTTCCATCTGAGTGCTGTCCTACCAGTTGTCAACCCAACTGTTTGTAAGGCCACACAGTTAATTGGACCTAGGAGTTCAGGATTAAAAGCAACCCAGCAAGAAAGCCTGTTGAATCTGGACCAATCCCAAGTGCACAACCCCACAATTATTAGTTCTGATACGATAAGATAGAGTATCAGGAACAGAAATAGACAGATAACAGCCTACAAGGGCTGCTTACACTGGAACTGCCACCAAAAGAGGTGATGAAACTGTGCTCCCAAACCTGGTGTTATAAACTCAGGGTAATTCTAGTGAAGGAAACATTGTGTTTGCCTTCCAAGAAACACAGCAGCAACTCTGTGACCACAGTGCTCTATGCAGAGCAGGACACTTCTTAAACACTTGTATTGATATTTAGTGCAGGGAAGGGACTTCCCCTTCAGTCCAGGAGAAGAAACTTTTCTTCTGCCAGAAGATACCTGATACAGGTTGGACTCGATGTCAAAGGTCTTTTCTAACCTCAGTGATTCTGTGATGCTGTGGACAACCTGGTCTAACTTCCTCAGTGAAACAAGAATAACCCAGGGACGCAGCTTTATTTCCAGTCTCTGTTCTGTTCCGAAGAAGTTCTCCTCTGCTCTATTCTCATAATGGATTCTGTAACAAAGTATCAGCTTAAATTATCTAGAAGCTCTTTTTTATCTTACAAGTAACAAATCTGCAAAGCTGTGTCCCTGCGGGGATAGGAAAGGATCATATGAAACTCACCGCAAAAAGATTAAAATGTCACTAACACCAAAACCAGAACCCCAACAATCAAAAAACTCAGGACAGAAAAAAAAGCAAGCTGGATAGCAGAGTTACCTCGAGCCAGAAATCTGCAGTGTCGTGCACGAAGATCACCAGAGTTCCAAGCCGCACATAATTGCCACACCAAGAGCCACTCATCAACCCGATGGCTGCCAGGTGATGAACGACATGAGCCATAAAATCCTGGGAAGGACAGAAGAAAATAAAGGTAAAGCCTGAGAGTCTCTGACTTGTCAGCCCCCGAGCGCTGCCCAGGCAGCCGGGGATTCACGGACGTGTGCGGGATGCCAGGCGCAGACTGATGCTGCCCTCAAGTGGCTGCACCAGATCCAGGCGGTGCTTTTCCTTACAAATACTTTTTCCCCGCTCATGGCAACAGAGGTTCAAGCTACAACCACTTGCCTTCCGTTTGGTGTCAATCCCAAGGGTAAATAAGAGAGACACGTAAAACCCGATCTCGGCCATGTAGTACCAGTACTGGGATGGCAGCAGGGTCTGTGATGAATAAAAACACAGTTAACTCCGAGAGTAGGAAAAAGTTAATGTCAAGTGAGATGACTTCTTTTTCCCTTTCCCGACTTCTGCTCCTCTGCTGAGTCTTGCTTAAAAAATTAGGCGAAATTAAATTTGCTTCCTGGGCTTCATTAAGAAGGATGTTCTGAGAGCCAAATATTTTAACCTTTGCTCAGCCCAAACTCTCAATTCCCACAGTTCCTCCCCCACCTCTGGATTTTAACATGCTTTTCTCCATGTTTTTGTCAGAGAACTACATGCAGAGTCCTTCTGCATTTAATTACAAACAACTGCAAATAACCCCCTCCATTTTGGTGAACAACTAATAAACATTCACACATCCTATGACTGAAATGTCAGTTATTTATGCTAAAATGCTATGGATCTGCCTAGGGGAGAGCTGAGCTTGGCTGCTCCCTTGGGTCAATACATTTCCCAGGTGGCAGGTGTGTACCAGGCACTGGGAAAGCTCAGCTGGGAGGCAGGATTATTTGTATTCCTGGCCCCTGCCTAGGACAGGACTAAGAAGGCAGTGGGATGGGGCACAGTTATTAAAATAAGAGTGCCTTGAAGCACTGTGGGGCCTGGAGCAGTGCAGGGGTTCTGCACTGAAACTGGGAACACCAATAACATCTCCAGTGAGTAACTGGTATCCCGGGGTGGGTGGAAATAACAGTGGTCTGGCTGGAGGGGGGAGTTGCAGTACAGGCAGATCCCAGGGAAGTCCTGCAACAGTCAGCAGCACTTCCCAAAAAAAGGCAGGAGGCTCTGGTGCCGCACCTCTTTGGGTGGTGCCAGTGTGGGGGAAAAGGCTGCTGTGGATTACCCCTTCCAGTGGGGAATACCTGGAGGCCACTGGCCCAGTGCCAAAAAGCTCACCTGAAATGGATAACCAACCCACGTCTGCCATATGTCGTAAAACCAGGGTTTCTGGGGAAGACACATCAGTCAGACACTGCTCAGCTCAGCAACACTAATCATCTTAACTCAAATCTTCACTACCTTAAATCACTCTAAGTGGAGCAGGCTAAGAAGCTTTAATCTTGATAACTGTTCACCAATTTCTAAAGGGAACTTACATCTCAGACTTATTATATTGTTCCCAGCTTTCTGGCTTCTTTTCAGGACACCTGAAACGTTCCAGTTCATAATTTCATCATCCAAAGCAGTGGGTGTGTGTTTTATTACTGCAATTACTCAAGATATGTTGCCACAGTGATTAAATTTGCTGTGTTTACCAGTCACACACACTAGTGGCTCAGGATGATAAACAGTGTTTGGGGAGCAGGGCCAGATGAGCAGAGGCATGCCGGGATCTGTTCTGCTGCTCCGGGGAAGCATTAATGACACCCCAGGCAGGGCTCACCGACTTACAAGCACCACTCTCTCTGTTATTTCCAACTTCTGACTCAGCAGCAACACCTCAATAAATAGCTGTGACCCCCAAAAATGCTGCCAAAAAAAAAGGTTTATGGCCTCCTCTGAGAAAAACATGGCCATGTGATGCATTTGTAGGTGTTAACAAGGCATGTTGTAAAACCATCTGCGTGACTTCTTCAAGCTTGCCGTAAAAATACTGATTACTCATAAATTCCTTTATCATAGAAGGTCAAAAGTTTACTTAAAAATTAAATCTCAGTGCATATTGCAGCCCATCATCTAGATTACAAACACCAAAGATCTGAACCCACAGAGCCACTGAAACCCCTGAGTCTTTCAATGAGATTAAAGAAAATCTAGAAATAATTTTGTTGAAAATAGGGTATCAGTCTTTCAAAAAGTTCACTTACATCATACAGAAATATAAATCCAACAATGGAGGATGTCAGATAAAATGAAAATCGCCAGCTGCAAAATTGAAATGAAAAAATAGTAACAAAACATTATATTTTGTATAGATATTGTACTGAGCCAGAATTACTGCAAATCATTGTATATCACAGAATCTTCACATAAACGTGGCCTCACACTCTACATTAAGGATTGCCACATATTAGCTGTATCTGCATTATTAATATTTAAATATTTAAGCTTTGACTAATTGCTAAAGTAGGAAATTCTTTTACATTATCACAATACAGACATTTCGATTGTCATGACAGCAGTAATTTTCCAGGCTTGAACAGATCAAGAGAATGACCACACAGCAAGTGTAATAAATCCTCGAAAAATTAATGTTTGAGAACACAAACCTTTTCCTGGGTTCATTCTCTTCATCTCTCTCGACACCAGTGGCTGACAACAGGGGAGCCTTATGAATTATTAGCATCTACTGGCTTAGTTTACATCTTACTACAAGGTCTCAATTAACTATAAACCTCATCTTTGACTAGGTGTGCCAGAATTCAGCCTGATCTAAGCTTTTTGTGGATTAAATGGATATCCAGCAAGGCAGATAAATCTTCCAGGTTTGCACCATCGGCCTGCAAAGTCAGCAAAGCGAAAAAGCCCTCGTGCATCTCAGTGAACTGTGTTGCTGCTTTTAGGTGTCAGAGCAGGATGCTGGGGCTGGAGCCAGCAATCGGCCTGTAATGACCTCTGTGTGGGAGTATTGTCCCTAGAACTGGGTGTGGCTGGAGCCTCAGCCCAAGCATTCCCACTCCCACCTCTACAGGTGATGGAAAACAACTTCCTTTTCACTCTTCCCCTCGGCAGGAACAAGCCTGACCTTTCCCCTAAGCAGCTCTGCAAGATCAGTAGGAAAACACTGCAGGACCTCCAATGCAAAGAAAGGGACAGACTTATGGCCCCAGACCTGGTGAGAACTTGTTCTAGAGCAAGAGATATCCCAGAGGAGAGCAGTGAGCAACCCAGAAAACCTAAACCCACTGCAAAGGGAAAGGCTCTAGAAGAACACTGTATGAATGGATTGAGAGATGTATAAAATGAGATTGTGGTCTTTGGCAAGTGTTAATGAAGTGCCCAATGAGAGAAGAGGAGGAGAACCTGTGTGGCAAAAGCAGCCCCTCCTTTCTGAGCCCCACATCCCCTGGAGGTTGATATCCCAGGAGAAAGAATGAGATGTTCAAAGACTGAGACAGTGTTCCATGAGAAAAATAACAAACAAGAAATGAGGATGTGGAATGTTGGAGGTGAGACAAGATAATGAGAAGGAAGTCATGAAAATAATTATAAAATTGCCACTTGACACATATGTGATAAACAACTGTTTTTCTTCTCAACTTTAAACCATCTTTCCTCAGATGATTTGAAAATAAGACTACACAACAACCAGTGCATGGACAGGATGAATTTAGAGGTACATAGTGGAAATTAGGAGAGCAAATGGAAGGGGAGAGTGGAACCCACAAGCAATACCTGGCTCAGGGTTAACCAAGAGATGCTGGAAAAAGCACTGTGGGCATGGGGCAGACTTTACACAGGGGCTGGTTCTGCCCTCACGCCTCCCATTCCAAACAGGGAGGTGTGAGTGTCCAGCGGATATGGCAGGACTGATTCCATGTTGATTGTAAAGTGCAAGTGGTTTTCTGAAACAGATCCAAAGTACAGAGCACCTACAAGGCTGTGCCATTAGTCCCCAGCTCTACAAATATATATTGAATACGTTTGGCAATAAACAGCACTTCAGATGAACTCATTATATGTGCAAGACTACCAGAGTACTACCTCATTTTGCATTTAGCCAAGCTTCTTTCTAAATTTGGTGAATAAAACCTGAAGTAAAACTCATCCAAATTCACCAAATTTTACTCAAGTGCCTTTTAAACTCTGATCCTGGCCACCAGAGAGAGCACTGAACAACAGCTATGCAGGAGGATTTTCTGGTTTAACTTCAGGAATCTTTTCTCTTGAACTGAATTTAACAAAAAAGAACTTAGTAGGGGGAATTAAAGGCTGGTAAGTCTTACATGGCAGTGAAGGTTTCATGCAAAGGGCTTTCCAAACCCAAGTGTTGCTTAACTGGGAGCACTAATAGCTTAAGTATGGTTTAGATCTGGCTCATCAGATTTTCCTTGTGATTCAGAAAAAAGATCCTGGAGATTGCAGGCTTTCAAAAAATTTCATAACTCTCATAACACTGACTACTAGTATGGAATAACTCTGTTCCTCATTTTTTGCCTAGAGGATTATATTCAATTAAATTCACTGACAAAAAGCAGAGTAAGGTTCACAAAATTGCACAAGAGAAACCAGTTTGCTTCATTCTCACTCAAGCTGCCAAGCAAGTTTGAATTTCAGTCCTCAGCTGTGTGTTACTGGAGACATGAATCCATGGCAGGCACGTCTTTTAGCAATAGCAGGAAATCTTACTGCCACTTGTGAAACAAAATTAGCTGATCCCCAGAACAACAGCAGACATAAACCATGTCAGGAGAGTTTACTCAACTCAGACTTCAAAGAGACACCACTCTGTCTATCAAGTGGATTTATGTCCGACAGAGAACACCACTAAATCATCAACACACTGATTCATGCTGAAAATAATCTTGATAAAGTACTCAACTTTGAGCTCTGTGCTGTACTTTTAACCTTCATTCCCTCAGCTAATCTACAGTAACAGAGGTTCAACATTATAATCAGGTGAATTTCTGCCAATGTAGTTGAGCTAATGAAAAGCCAAATACACAGAGCATTTGAAAGTGCTTTGCACTGGACCCAAAAGGGACGAGCTGTGGAAGTAAAGCCATGCCCATCTGGGGATTTGCAATTTGTATGAGATTTTAGATCACACTTTAAGTGTTTAGGTATGAGGAAGTTCTCACACATAAGTGAAAAATCATATGCAGGAGGTTTTGAAACTTTTTACATATTCATTGCTATCACTCAAAGCTGCCCACTGGCCCACTCTCAGCAGTGAGTTTGAGTTCCTGTTTCACACAGTAGCCCATGATCAAGCTGTGGCACCTGTCTTTTAGTCTGGATGCCAAAATTACTGCTCTTGAACTGACTTCGTACACATGACAGCATCCCAAAAGTACAGCATGGGTACAAATATAAACCAGGGTAAGCATTTTTGTTCCCCTACAATTACTGGCAGACAGGAAAATATTTTCCTCTTCTCTGCATGTTTTCATGTCACACTTTGTACCAGGAACCTACAAATTCCACAAAGAAGAAAAGTGTAAAATATTTTTAAGGGGTTTTTTTTTCCAGAAGAATCACTTAACCTAGTATTTTAACCACCATTTGGAGGCTGCCACTAGACCCTTTCAACTTGTTTGTGCATTCAGAAACCAAAACCCTCATCAAGCAGATCCAGCCTTCTAGAAGGAGGGGACCTCACTCATTTTTTTCCAGAAGAGTAAAGCACATGATAACCAAAAGCATTGTCTTTCCTTACAAAGCTTCCTGGAATTTCCGGAGCACTGTTGGGATCTCAAGGTTTCGCCGTCTCCTGAACCATTTCTCCACCAAATGGACGGTGCAGTTGCACTTTTTGGCAAGGCCTTGGATCTCTGACTGCAAAAAATGGAACAGTGTTAGCAGTAGCTGCACTCCAATGTCACTTTCATTTATTTTGTAGTTCACAGAGCAGCTTCCCACTGTTGTAAGGGCTTAATTTAAAAATACTACTAATATTAAATATGCATAGAGGGGTATTTTTGACTAATGCTCACAGAAACCGTGGATTTTTATTTACATAAATAAAGCAGGCATGAAGTGAACAGATCCACAACCTGTTCTGTTGTCTTTCTGGTGGCTCCTGAGAGTTTCAGGGATGCAACTTTCACTGTTAGATGAAAGTTAAGGCTGAAGGGAGAAGTGCCATGTATGAACACGTGGACATTGCACCTAGCATCTTACCTAATCATAAATAATAATTTGTTTATAATTAAATGAGTCTCACAGATGAGACATAGCCTGGAATTAAGGTGACCTGAGCTCTGTTCTCAAATCCAATGCAAGTCAATGTACTGTCCTGAGCCAGGTCCAGACTGTCCCCCTTCAACCCCAGAACTAAACTGGGGGTGGAGCATGGCCTAGAACTGCACGTGGCCATTGGGGTGCCACACCCCGGGGTCTCTGTATGCTCTGTGCTCCCAAGGCGACCAGACCAGCACACGCCCAGCACAAGGCAGTGAGACTCCTGCATTTCAGGGTGCTCTGTGCCCCACCCACAGCAGCCTGTGGGCCTCCTCCCTCTCCTCCATCCTCAAGTGCAGAAGGTGTGGGATGACCTCCCTGGGGCTGCCACAGGAGCAGGGAGAGTTTTTGGCTCATCCCTGGGGAAGTTCTTCCCTCTCAAGGGCCGTATGCAAATTGTGGGTGGCAGCAGCGCTGCCTCCACCGAGGTGAGGCCAGTCCAGTTAGTCTCCCACCCTGAGGGAAACCTCCGGAATGTGAGAAAAGGCTCCTCAGCTGCCAGGGAGGGCAGGAGTGCAAACAGCCACTGCGTCCAGCCCACACTGCTGGCTCCAAACTCTCCGCCAGCCACGCAGGAGTAGCGACTTTGTTTCCACACAACAGAGCCCATATGCTCTCAACTGCCAGCCAGGCTTTCCCAGGCACACGGGTCCCCAAGCTGGACAGTAAGTGAGGCACCCTGAATCCTTCCCATGCTCTGAGGAGTCTAAAAATCCTGTGCTTCCTTTCAGAAATCAAATCTCAAACTGTACTCATGCAGAAGGAGGGGATGAAACTGAGACTGGGATGCTTGCCTAGGGAGAGAAGAGCTCATGTATGAACACCCGTACATCTATTCCTGATGTTATCAGACAAAAGACACAATAAAAGAATAGCAGAGTTAGATAGAATCCCAAGTTCCACTATCAATAATTATAAAATTCCCTCATTACGAGAAAACATGCATTTCTTTTCAAAACCAGTGTAGGAAAACTGCAATTGTTTGGGAACTGTAGTCAGGTAAATGAACTTCCTCACAGAGGCTGCACTCACGGCAAAGTACCCGCCTCCCATCAACAATCAAGTTGCCTCATTTTTGGAGATGATAAGCACTGGCTAGCCTTTTTCCTTGTTCAATTTTAAAAACAAACAGCAAGGTAATAGAAGGATTGTTTCTCATATAAGCCAGGATTAAGTATGCAGCAACATAACGGATCAAAAGGTTTCCATGCCAGCATTCCAGTATTATTGCCTGCAATAAATATGATCCTACTTTCCAACAACAGACATCAGCTGAAGTTTTCTCCAGGCAGAGTAAGTTAAAGATGGAACACTGATCTTCACTGGAAATATTATTAACAGTCTAGCCTAGAACAGCATGCCAGAAAATTAAACATCTTAAATGTATTTTCTGTTTCAGATGCCATATACCCTTGTCAGCAGAACAGCAACAAAAACCCAAATAAATTAAGTCATCTGTCAGTCAGCTGGAACTCATCCCATGATGTCATTGCTGAAAGCTGATTGAAACAGTAAGAGTGGGATTTTCCAAAAGCAAAACGAGTTTAAAAGAGTGAGAATCCTTACTTGGGATGGATGTCTTGAGCACTCCCGGAAATAACTCTCTAACACAGGATTAGGCTGTGGCTTCACACGTCTTACATTCTTTATACCCAAGGCTTTTGCTAGAGGTATAGCAATATATCTGAAAAGACACACCATGAAAAGCTTGAGAAATACGACACAGTTACAAGACCTTGGCTGTTCTCATGCCAGGATATGAAGAAAACAAATCTGATGTGATTTAATCTGCCATAGGATGTGCCAGGACACTGAAAAAAAGGGATCTCCCTCTAGCTAATCCCAAGAGGGAGCCACAGCTTATCAGCAGTTATGCAACAAAGAAGGCCCAAGGACTGCAGTCTGTGGCCATGAAATGCTATACAACGAAAGGAAACATCCTGACTTTTGTGTCAGTCAGAGGCCTGTTGGAGTTGAGTGAAGGGAGACTGGATGCTCTCTCCATGTGAGCTCAGGGATTGCTACTGGGCTGCTTCCTCCCAGTGGCAAGAGTCACTTGGCACCTTCTTCACTGGGCCACCACCACCCACGCTGGATCCAGCCTGTGGCACACAGCCATTCCATGAGACTGATGGATTCTATTTCCCTTCCCTTTTCCAACCCAAATCACTGCAGAGCATGCCAAAGGTTTCGCCCTTCTGCTTGGGCAGGGTGCTCTGAAAAAGCCCCCTCCCTCCTGCTGCTATCAGCCATTGATTCCTCATTACTCATAGCAGTGGTCAGCTTTCCTCAGGTTCCCTGCAGCCAGATGTGTGGGCTAATTACCCACAGCAGCCCTTTCCAACAGCACTGCAGTGAGACACACTTGGGCAAGCGTTTGCTCGAGAGACACTGGGAATGCTTATGAACATATGATCCAAATTACTTCTGATTTCCAGCATGAATGATCTTATCTGCTTCTGTTTTAAGTCTGTCCAACTTACGACATTCCAAATTTCCTCATTCTGCCCTGAAATAATCATAAAAAGCTAATAATCACATTTCTTAGAGGAAAAAAGAAAGAAAGTAAAGCAAAAAAAGATACAAATAAATAAGTCAAAACACTGCAAATCACTGAATAATTGTAGCTTTCTTAGCTTTCTTCTCTGGAGCCAACCTCTGCCTGTCCCCTAACATTCCAGCTGCAGAAGCAATCCATTTTTCGGTGACAAAGTGAAGGGAAAAAAAAGGAAACAGCTTTACTAGATCTGCATAAAATGTTCACATGAAACTTTGAGATCCCTTCAGTGTGCTTAGTTTGGCCACAAAAGAGGCACCTGGGATCTATCAGCCTCACACAAACATTCTGGTGCAGGACCAAAGGAGAGGTTTGGTTGGGAGGACAAATATCTCTATTCTTCCACTGAAAAAGAAAAAAGAAACCCAAATGGTTCAGAACTAATTGTATCTCTATTGAAGGGAGATAATTAGAAGTATCCAAATGCTGTTCTAGAAAAGCTGGATAGAAATATTTTCCTTCTGGATTGGACCACTGCCACATGTACTTAATAATGAAAATATTTCCCAATTTTTCACCTGCCATGTTATCTGTACTAGATCTTCCTAGTAAACCACCAACTAATCCTCCTCTATAAAACATAGCATTGATCTACAGATCTCTCATTTTCAGCATTAATGAGGATTAACATTAGCATCAAATTGCATTTCTGTTTCTTACCTTTCACTGAAGAATCGGATGATCAGCAAAACAAAAGCATACGGGATTGCAGCATATAACTGATGTGGTTTGGGAAAGACAAGGCCATCACGGTCTACAAAATCTGCCCATGTGCAATTGATGGGCATCCAGATATTCTCCCACCAGAACCAGCTGTTGAGTGTCTTTAGTATGTACGCCATGCTAAGCAAATAAAGAGAGAATTAAAATTATTCCTCACGTATTAAAGAGAAAATGCATGAAAAAGCCCATACTGAGCTTGTTGTGTAAAGCCAGTAAAGTCTGTTCTCAGGGGGGAAAAAAATTGTACAGGAAATTAAAACCCTCTTGGTTTAGAACAAGCAGGTGGGATTATAACCCAGCAGAAAATAAAATAATAGAGCCAAATTTTGATCTGATATAAACCAATACAGGGCCTTAGAAATCTGCACAGGGAGGTACCTGCTGTCCCCTTTCAGTCACTCACACTACACTGCTTCATTCCTGGTCAAATCTCCTGCAATGCTCGTGTATTATCTATCATACTAACACTAATGAGAACTGATCTTCCCGAGGCTGCCTTTATAACTTAAGTGGGAGGAAGAGTGGAAAAGAAATGAGAAAGTCCAGGGAGTGCCTTAATTCCATAGCAATGAGGACATTTCACTGATGAATTACTGCTGTTTAATATGCTAATGGAAATATACCCTGAATTTGCAAACACCTGTGCCTAGGAAAAAAGTACAGTGTATAGCAAGCTTTTCTGGGAATTGTTGGAAATACTACGATTTAACTGTGACCAAAACCTAGATCAGAAAAAAAAGTCTTAAAAAAAAAATCACTTTGACTAAAGTATTTAATTCTTGTAAAACCCTCCCTTGTAACCTTTGCAGTCTACATTATATATTTAGAAATTCCCGTTTTCACTAATTTATTTGTAAGGTCTTTACAGTACAAACATGTTATATATCCTATAAAAATATCCTAACACTGAAGAAAAATATAAGTTACTGTAACATTTTCCGCAAGGCTGAAACAATAATTTTCCCATGATTTCTAGGAATAGTAAATTTGAATTACTTTTTCCATGCTAAGATTTTCTGTAAACCAGGAAAAACATGAGGAAATAAGTGATTTCATTGAAACATAGCTTTGATGAGGAAGCATCAAAGCTGGGAGGATGATTTCAACCAAATCTGTATCTCATCAGATCTCCCAGCGACACCTCCGTACAGGATCACAGGATAAGATCAAATCATGCTGAGGTCAGGCAGCACTTCAAGCCTTTCCATGCTCCTCCATATCTGAGCAGGGAACACACGATTTTAGTTGTGCCTGCAGCTGGGTCAGGACACCGTGCCCAGAGCATCCCACCAGCATTCCAGACCTGGACCTGGCTTTAATTAACACTGGAGCCCACGTTAATTAACAGCCAAACAACCATTGCTGGTCCACACTGGGACGTTTCCACTAAGCTTGGAGCAGGTTTGTGAAACAGTGACCTGTACCCATCAAACAGAGCTGGTTAACAGCACTGCAGATCCATTTACTGGCTGAGCACAGTAGTCAGAATTGAACTATTAATAACCGGGCCATTTAATCTTTTTAAATGCAGGAAGGGGACAGTAAAAACCTCCTGAAAGAATCGTGTGTGTATAAGCAAATGCAAAAATAAAGGAAGGAGAAATCACAATTGTTCCCGCACTGAGACTTTATATGCCAAGTTTCAGCCTAGAGCAATGTTTTACTGCTGAATTATAAACTCCTGGAAGTGGGGATTTATACCGGGGCTGCTAACAGACCCTAAACAGCAGCTTGCAGGCGCCATCCTAATGAAGCAGGGCTTTGAAACGTGACATTTTGGGTCAGACAGAAAGGCTTGCAGACAATAGAAGACCAGGGGAGAGCCTCATTACACAGTTCTGCTTCCTAATATATCTGTATTTTTTAACTAGACTGTGCACTGCAAACTATCACAAACTGTAATAAAAATAGGCCAGTCTGTTATAGCACAGTGGAAGGAGCACTCACAGTTGCCTTGTGGTGAGATGGGTTGGGACTGAACATGCACCCAAAACATTTAAACCTTAGAAAAGCCCAGTAGAGCATATTTTCTTATTGGATTCCTGAGATCTCACTAATTGATGGTTTTCTTCCACACATGGATGCCTCACCGTATGATTACCTCTTAAACTAGTTGATATAGCACTATTAAACTAAGCTCTTAAGTACATGCCTAATCTTAAAATATAAGGGAATTCTGGGATTTGAGGTCTGCTCCAGAGTTCACATATTTCAGGGAAAATCTTTCCTCACAAAGACTAAACAGCTTCCTCAAAAGGTGTGTTCTCTAAAACTCTGCCTTCTGTAATCCCTGTTATTTGTACCAGGACTGGCCTGGCACGTGGGGGTTAGACCATCCCTGTTGAACATTGCCCAAGTGATTCTGAGAAAACCAATGATGAGATTCCAAATCTGTCTGCAGCCTATTCTTAAGTTTCATTACCCTTAAACTGGATGTTTTCACTGCACCAAATAAGGCCATTCCCTGGAAAATCTTGAAGATTTACATCTTCATAATAGCAGCGGTGAAAGAGTAGGGCCGCTTTCCTGCCTCCCTCCAGCTCTCATCACGAGGTTCCCGGAGCACCTGGAAGGCGAGGAAGTCCTTACAAACACTGACCTGAGCAGGAGCCAGGGGGCAGCCGTGGCCACCAGTCCCAGTGCTGGGATCAGGCTGGAGATACTGGATTTCAGAAATAGATGGGTTTTTACCTGCACAAACTGTCACAAGTTGGTCTTCTCCGCTGCTTTCAAAGAATGGACAGTAGATGCAAAGGTCAAGCTTGGCCCGATTTGGAACCAACTCTAACTTAAAACTTTAAATCTTATCCAGCCTAAATCTCCTGTTGCTGAGCTCAGAGCTTCTCCTCACAGCCTGTGGCAGCACCAAACAAGCAGGAGTGAGAAATCCAACAGTCAGTGACTCACTCTGCCCAGCCTAGGGTGAAAAACCTCTGCCTCTTCCCAGATCCCTATCCAAACACCAGTGCTGCCAGGAGCATTTTCATTGAAAAAACTCCAATTGTGGCTCTGGAAGGGGCTAAAAGTCAGTCAATAAAGATATTTTAGAAAACTGAAGTTCCTCTGCATCTCAGGGATTAAATACTCCCAGTAAAGAAATGAAATCACCTCCCTGCTATGGAAGGATCACCTCTGTAGCTTAATCTAGTTTTAATGGGCTAGTGCAAAACAGGAAAATCAGGAATGATTACTTCAGGAACTGCATCCATTATAATTAAAGGAGAGCCCACACAGTTGGGAAGTACCAATGTGAAGTTTCTTTCAAAGCTCTGTTTATTGGATCCTGGATATATTCAATGAAAAAAGCCCTCATATTTTTAATGCTATTAAGCAAAGGGGGGGAAAAAAGGCAAATTTGGGTTTCACAAAAGCGATGTGGCTGCATTTCGAAAAACAAATTCAGGAGCTGCTTTGAAGTGGAATTTCTGGCTGCTGCATCTGAGGAATTAATAAAAAAAAAACTGAGCCAAAGCTTTGATTGCATTCTCTGCACAAAAGCTCTTGCTTGCAAAAACTGCATTTCCAAAGCCAGGACTAAGAGAAGGCGATATCCAGGTTTGCAGGGTGTAGGAGGATTTCCTGTCCTTATTTACTGAATAAATTACAAACCCCAATGGATCAACAACACAAACATGCAAGGGAAAGTAACCTTAATTCTCCTAAGCATCCCCTTAGTCTACTCAGTGTGGCTCCAGAGGTGTAGGAGGGAACGACTGAAATCAACAAAAAGCAAGAAGATCATAATTCTCCTATTCCCCTCATAATTTGGCAGAACTGGTAAAGCTGGTGCACTGACTGTTGGGAAAAAAATCAAGTCTCAGATATCAAAACAGATAGCAAAGCTGTTCCAGGCTGTTCATGCTCAACACGAAACAAAAGTGGTTTCAAAGAGTAAATAAAGATCAGATCCACTGTATCACAGGCTTTGGTTCTGCTTAAGACTCAGCAATATTTTTAAGAGTTAACACAGAAGTTTCAGCTGCAGGTTTGTGTTCTACTACAAACGGACTTTTTTTTTTTTTTGGACACCGTGTGAAGAATCCCAACTGCATCTACCACCATGAAGCAGGTGAACAGAGATGGGTCATGCACACTGAACTGTGGTTTGTGGAGGAAAGGACTGGAGGAAGGATGCTGGATTGATGTAGCCACCTCTTTGCATCTTGTCTTTCCTCATCTTGTTTGTGCAAGTGGGAAAACATTATTCCAGTTGAATTCTGTACAACCTGAGGCACAGGGTGACTGACACCTCTCCCAGCCCACACACAGCAGCAGTGGCAGCATGGAATAAAGGAGCTGTTGGACTCAAGTTTCTTACAATGAAACCCCCAAATACTGAATTAAAACAGCTGAATTAAGATTGCTGTGAGACCTCTAACTTCACACATTTACTGGCTTGTACAAATCTCAACTGTAAACACTTAAAGTGCCTCATTACAGGACAATTACAGCATTTTACTTCTTTTACTGTTCTTTCACATTACCTTGTAACTTGGGTACTATATTGAGCAGGCAAAAATAGCACTTTGAATAAATCTCAATTAAGGTGGCAAGTGAGTTTTTATTTTCCCTGTTCCCTGGAAGGAAAAAAAAAAACCCACAAAAAAGTGAACCAGACTTCTTTGAAATAATTCATTT
This sequence comes from Dryoscopus gambensis, assembly GCA_013389985.1. Lineage (NCBI taxonomy): Eukaryota > Metazoa > Chordata > Aves > Passeriformes > Malaconotidae > Dryoscopus > Dryoscopus gambensis. The sequence continues at coordinate 6,561 of WEIT01041990.1, read as the reverse complement.
TCTGGGTGAAAGTCACCATGCTCTCTCTCTACTTAAATCATTTTTGAGCAGCTAAAATGGTTTTAGGTGATGGCAGGCTTCTGAGGAAAGTGAAATACAGTTCTCTCACTGTACAGTTACAGTGCAAACTATGTCCACTTTTAAGTTTTAAAAATTCATAACATGAACATAGTGGAATAAAGGCCTATGAAATAACTCAAATAACTGCAATAATTCTAAGATAAAAAGTAGTTGTTGGAAAAAACCCAAACTCTATCCAAACTAGTGGTTCTTAACAGATGCTTAATTCATAAAAAGTTTGAACAAACCTAAAGAAACAACATTTGTTGCTTTGAGAACTTAGTAACACTTGTCAGAATGTAAAGAAAAATCTTTTAAACTATGATTTTTTTTCAAATTTTTACCATTGGAGAAAGATGCAAAAAGGATAATTTTTTAACCAAAACTTTGTTTGAAACACAAACTTGAAGTCTAACTTAAAATGCTAAGCTACATAATGGAGATTTTGCCAGAGTTGTGTCATTTATTTCAGGTGAGAGTTAAGGGCAGAGAAGAATCGAGCAGCACCCAGAGGTCAGGACAAGCACACCAGTGGGAGCACAGAGGTACCACAGAACACGTGGAGGCAGCAGAACAGTGAGAACCAGAGAGGAGACCTGAGGCTGGAGAGGCTCTTGGCTTTTCCACCTTTGGTGCATAACTCAAGGTTTTAAATTAGCCCTTGGAAGGCACGAAAGGGACAAGGCAGGTCCATTTGTGCTCTGGAGAACTCTGCAGCTTCCTGAAACAGGATCTGCAGCCACAGTGTGCACGAGGGGCTCACACTTGGCCATCTATTGATGCTCTCCCACTGCCCTGAGCCAGCAGCTGAACCAAGTCTGCTGTGCATCCCTGTTCCCAGCTCTCTCCTGGTCATCCCCTGCTTTGCAGTTCAACCTGCCCAGACATTCCCCACCCACAAAACCAACTGGAGAAGGAGCCAGAACGGAACTGGTCTTTCATTATTTCAGCCACTTTGACATCCCTTTCATGTCCTAACAAATGCAAGGGAGATTTTCAGCTAAATGTGAGCCAGCATAGCCTCTTCATCAGCAGTGGCACCCAGCTGAAGGGCTGAGCTAGGAAGGTAGTGAGAAATAGACACTGCAAAAATATGGTTGGGGTTCCTCCATCTAAATGTTGTAGCATTACTACAAAATAACCCTTTTATTTATAGCACAAGCTTCTTCAGAGCTTCAAAAGATAAGTCTTATTAAAAAATAAAACAAAAGAAACCTCTGTTAAACTGAATTTCTTAAAGAACTTTTTTTATCTTAGCATTTTACAGAAAAAAATAGAACTAGCTTTTTTAAGCAACTGAAATTCAAGGGTTTTTCTCTTATATAATCATGTCTATATCATTAGTTAACATTTATTCCTGTTAAGAAAATTTCCTCCCTTCCAGTTCAGAAAGAAGTGCTCTTACAAGCACTTAATAGGATAATGATACAAGACGCAAAAAAGCAAACCTGCTACTGTAACCTCTATTGCCTTTTTTTTTCCCCTCCATAAAAAGCAGTTCTTATAGGTTGGACTACTTAGTGGCAACATATAAAATGTCATTAATGCCATTCCATTCTTTATCTGAAGACTATCATAAGAGTTACTCTACTCTTCCCTTATAAAACAATGTTAGAGACCAGCACATGCTGACAATTCAAGAACATAGTCTGATGTAAGGAGAGGGGAAAAAACCTAATAAAACATACCAGGGCAGGAAAAAAGGACAGAAAAAGGAACTCTTACCTTTCTGATGTTGCAGTCAAAGAGACCATAAGCACATTAGCAGGGAAGAGGCATCACACTCACTACTCTGACCGAGGATAAACACGCCCTATCTCCAGAACTCTTTCAAATTCTTCCGAGACCCACCCAGCAAAGCTGCACTTCAAGATTTCTGACTGAAGGCAATCCTGATGTCATCCACATCACTACGCGAAACTCGGGAGCAGTAATGCCAGTGCCTTCCCTGCTCGTTTCAACACAGCAGATGAAGAAATGTTTGCAGTCACATGGTTTTGGCTGTACAATGAGAATTTGTCTCACCGTATATTGCTACACACACACGGGAGGATGCTGAGCCTGCTGAGGGTGCAGAAAAGGGAACACCAAACACATCACTTCACTCTGACAGGTTTTAGATCAAGTGTGGGGTTTTAAATAAAGTTAGAGAAAGGTTTCTACTCCTTTTGACCACTCTCAGCAATACTTCCAGCCTCAATCAACTGAATGTTTTACAAGTGTTCCAGTTCCTCAGAAGAGCTAAAATGGAATTTCTGAAATTCCTAAAGCAGACGAAAGCACACAATGAGTGTGTGTTTGATTAGAGATACCATATAAACATGTCAATTTTACTTAACCTATCTGATTTTTTAATTTCTTTTCTAATTCCATGACTAAGGAATCAAGCTGAAAGTCATTCCTCAGCAGCTCTTCCCAGTTTCAAATAACAAATAACAGCTTTCAGAAGTGTTGGCATTACTTTGCATTCTGGTGGACATATTCTTGTTGGAAAGTGAAAAGAGAACCTCACAGAGGAGCCAGGAGCAGAGAACCTTTTATTAGCCTTTTCTTCCTGCTTGCAGTCAGCAAACAGCAACCCAGGAAATGGGAACAGACTTGTCAGAGTTGAGCCAAAGCTCCATCTCACCCAGCACTGTCAGAAGGAAGCCAGGAGTAAATGGCTATGGAAGAGCACAAGAATGGAAGAAACACAAAATAGTAACTGATAAGGCTCCCAGCCATCAGTAGTTTGGGGCTCCAAGACTTCCTAAACCCCAGAAGGTGTCTGTGGGAATAACACTGGAGAGGTTCCCTCCAGCAGGCCTTCCTTTCCACAACTCCTTTTGAGCATATTGAAACTTCCATCTTAATCTATAAGACTGCCATGAAAGAAGATGTGACCCAGGCAATATTTGGAACCTCTTTATTTATTTCCCCTCAAGAGAAAAGTGTGGGTTTCTTCACACAGCTCCTTTTCTTAATTTTAGGTATTATATCTTGCAGCTATTGCAAGTCTTTGGTCCTTCCATAAAGCTGGGAGCAGTATTCAATAACCTGATGCACCAGAGAAACATTAAACATGAAAGGTTATTTCAGAAGGAATTATGGCTTGGCTGCTGCTTTAAACAATCTCCAAACTTTCCCACATCTGAATGAACCACTGCTGTGAACCAAGCAGAAGATTTAGGAACACTCTGCCCATTAGGAAAGCCTAGAGCAAGTTGATTCATACATCACTTGGCCAATACTGGGCCAGGAATGGAAGGGGTAATGGGCAGCAACACCTTTCTTATGCTTAAAACCACAGTTTCTTCACTGTTGCAGTAAATCGCAAAAACCAAATTTGTTTGACTGGAGCAAACGTTTTTACATCCTTTTTGAGCAGCATTTGTTAGGCTGGCACCACCTACGTAGGATACTATTACAAGATTAAAGATATTCCGAGGTAAATAACAAGCTAATCATACCCCCTTGATCAAAGTGCCCACTGACCTTATAGTTATCGCTGCAGCTCCATAGTGCTTATCCTTCAGGATAAATCTGAATACTGCAAAAAAATAAAATCAAACCAAAAAAACCCCGCTTAGTCTGTACATCTTGTTGAGAAAATAAAAGTTTAAAAATCTAAATGCTACTATTCCTTACTTGCAGCATAATATCTATTCATTGGACAAATAAATATAGATAAATATATTAATATAAATAAATATAACTAGAAAATGGAGACATGTATTTCACTCAATCGTTTTGCATATCACTGGAAATTATGTGTAAGTTTTTGGTAAAAAAAGTATTACATCAAAATAAGAAAAATTCACTTCTTTCAGAAAATATCACAAAATGTACCTCTTTCTTTTCCAGCCAGCTGAATTCATATAATAAATTACAGTGAATCCACACAGTGGGTGTGAGCTTTCAACTGAGCTTCCAAGCAGTTACATAAGAGAGTCCTTNAATCATCCTGGATTTAATCTGGGAAGCCAAAAATAAATGTTTTAAATATTCTGCCTGTTAGTACCTCACCAGTTTTGCTAACTGATTATCTCAACAGCAGACCGTTAATCAAACTTCAGTCATATGTATACATGGAGGAAAAGTAGGAATCTATTTGACCTAATAATGGTTTGGATTCTGAATTCTCTTCACCACCAGTGAAACTCATCACCTAGCCATCAGGAATTCCTTCAAGATTAAAGTAAAAAACCTTTACATTCCTATACTTTCTGCTCCTCAAGAATCAACAAAAACCTGAAAATGAATCATTCCAAGTCATGTGTCATGGTACCATAACTCAAAACTCTGTAGTTTAAAAGCTAAGATCCTCCTCTTCGCAGGAATTCACACCTTCTCCTAATATGCCAGCCTTCCCTTACATAAAAGGGATGGAAAAGTCTATTTACAGTCTCTCAAAAAGCTTTTTCCTCAAGACGTTTCTTCCTAGTGTGACCTGGTTCATAATCCATATCCTTACAGGGAGAGGTTCACTAAGGAGAGGCTCGTTACTAATTAATTAGTAATGCCATCTGTCATAAATAAAAACTAGATACCTGATTTTGAACGCAGCAACCATTAAGGCAATAAATATTTATCATCCATGAATGCCACTGCAGGACTAAATGAGGAAGATTTGAACACACAGGGTGAACTCTTCAAATCACTTAAATACCTCGAAATTATTGTTTCAGAACTTGATTCCCCATGAATTTTAGCCAGAAAGAAAATTCATTACTTTGAGAATCTGAGCTTTAATAATAAGAAGGAAGATGACTTGGATGAAGTGGGTGAAGAGAGGATGTCAGAAGCAATACTGGAAGGATAAAGTCAGTGAAGGGAAGGAACACACTACTGCTCATCCAATCTGCCATAGGCTTCGGATATGCCTTAGGAAAAAAGGCTCCAGGAAAAGACATTACCTGGGGACTGCCTTCCAACCAGTTTCTCTCACACACTCAACCACTGAGGGCCAGGAACACCACAGTTATGCTCTCTCTTTCAAGTTACAAACCCTTGGCTGTATTCCATGTAAATACTGAACACACCACGTATCAATAAGCCTTGCAGACATGAGTTAAGAATCCTCTCCTGTCCAGGGGCACAGAGATGTACGTGTGATTTGCTGAAGAGTTCATCTGCTCACAGTTTGGTTGTGACACATTCTTTATGCAAAATCCTAATCTGTTTTATCTTTAAATTATCTTTGGTGAGAAGGTTTTTTTGCTTTCCCCTCAATTTAGCATCAACTTGTCCATACTTGTCAAAACCCCTTTTCTGTTAACCAGAAACACCAGAAAAGTCAAATATAACTGCTTATCTATATAAGGAACTTTCACTAAGTCTGTTCCAATACATTTGAAAAGGCAAAATTCACATTTTCCTCTCCACCTACAGCACTGCCAATTCACCCAAACAACACTCCTCTGTGCTGCCACTATCTTAAAATGCAGGAGACTAATTCACACAATTTTCTAGCTGCAACACTAAGAGATTTAACAATTAATCCAACCAAATCAGAGTTTCTTAATCCATTTCCAACAACATAGAAATAACATTGGATTAAAAAAAGATGCCTTGTTGACCCTTGGAGCTGGAAGCACTGGTTTAACAGCAGTATGAAAATAAACCTCAACAATTTGTAACACTTGCACGTAAGACAATGCTGCAAACATTGTTTGATTACATTATTGGGAGACTCTTGGAACATCAATCTTTATCCACCC
>WEIT01041960.1:0-12147 GCA_013389985.1 Dryoscopus gambensis | reverse complement strand
ACACAAAATACCCTTCCCCTGCATGCCATAATATGTCCCATCTCCCAAGCAGCAATCTCCTCAGCCCAGAAGATGCTCTGACATTGCTCAAATGCCCTGAGAGGTTTCTTATGAGGTCACTGGGGCTGAAGCTCTCATGGGACAGCTCTGGGAGATACCCAGATACTGTGTCACTTCCTTGAGTCTTTAATTTGTGTTTCCCACATGACTTTAGGCCTTTGTACTCCTCTAGGTTTGTGGAGATGGACCTCTGATGGCCCCCAGGATTGGCCTTGGCTCCCCCAGCTGCCATTGTTTGTCTGTGCTCCTTTCTGGGTGTGCAGATGAGCTTTTCACACACAATCCTACATATGCTGTTTAGAATATGTCCACATCATATCTTATAAAAAGAATACAAAATGAATAATCATAAAATCATAAAAAAATGAAGCTGGAGGGGATCACAAGGAGTTATGTAATTCATTTCTGGACTCAAATAATTGTGTACCTTAATTATTCCACAAAGTGGTTTTATTATTTACTTCCACAAAAGGAGGCATTAAGACTCTTCTTTCACAGGCTATTACAGATCTCAAATAGCCTTGCTGCTAGAAAACTTTTAATATTGTTTAGACTTAATATCACTGAATTTTGTTTTACATTGCTGTTACTCATGCTGGCCATGGAAAACTGCTTATTCCTATCTCCTATTTTTACCTTTCTGTATCCTGCTGTCATAGGTCCCTTCAGTCTCCTCAGCTCTAGACTAAACAAGCCTAATTCCTTCAATTTTTCTTCAGAAGTTATGTTTTCTAGACCTATAACCATTCTTGTTATTTTCTTTTGAACCCAGTCCAATTGGTTTGTATCCTTCTTGAAGCATTAAGCCCAAAAGTGGTCATAATACTGCATCTGAGGCCTAACCAAAGCCAAGCAGAATTTAACTACTTCATATGTCACTTAAACAATGCATACAATGTTTATGTGCTTCATTATGATGTTTGCCTTTTGTGTGTATAATCTTTATAGTAAACAAATTTTGTTGATCATTTCCATCTTGTGATTTCCTATAACCGATAGATCCTTTTTAGCAGTCTGACCGTACTTTCTCTTATTCTCTAACCTCTATGCAGTTAAATCTCTAAATATTTGATATAGAATTTCCACATTTCAAGAAGTAATCATAATCTGCAACAATCACTTGATGTTTGTCTTCCTTCATGTTATTCACCTATACCAATGACTGTAGGCATATCTCTTTCACTCAGCCTCATGAAGGAAATTTGAGGGAAGGATCTTCACACACTTTAGGAAGATATGCTACGAGTCTTTGCTGGGCAAAAGTAGGACAGGCTTTTTATAGTGTAAGATGTCAGTCATATGCATTTTTTAGATTGTGTGTTGCCAGGCTTACTTAACAAAATGTGCTTTGCAAAACACATTTCAGCTTTGTGCTGAAAAAAGTAAATACTTTGGTTTGTTCTGCTCTGCACCTCTGACTCTTCTGTATCAGTATCTGCACAACCTTGCTGCTCCTAACCTCAGGGAGAATCTGTCTTGCATGGCCACATGGTAGGTTTGGAGCTTTGCTCAAGCTGGTCTCAGCATTCTTCAGCACAAAGAACAGAAGACCGTTCTTGCTCAATCTTATCACTAATAGCTTATAAACAATAAATTTTGAGCTGCTGTATCCCTGCTTAGGCAAATAGTCCTGCTACAGTAATTTGTCATTTTTCTTCTAATTTTTTTCATCTTAAGTATTTACTTACATCTTCTCCTAAATCCACATGTGAAGGATCTGTCACATTTTTTGCACTGATTGCTTTTTACATAAAATCCAGCAGATTAAGTTTGGTGGGAAACAATTTTTGAATCTAAGAAAGAAGAATTAAAGTTGTTGAAATATGGACTTTAACACTCCACAACTGAAGACAGTGTGACAAAGTTATCTCTTCTAATACATCAGAGGTTACACCCTGTTCTTCATTAGAATAACCTTGTAACACTTTTCCAGGTAATAGTAGATTGATTATGAAACACCTGTAACTGGGGTCACCCTTGAGAAGAATAAATTCATAGAGGGCATATTACCCTGTGCTGTAGTAGTCCAGCGCAGAACAGTCCTGCTAATGTGGTTTTTTTATGACCATGTATTTTATTAAAGTGTGAAAAACTAAAGTGAATTAGAATTCTTGCTAAAGTTACTACAATATTTATAAAATATTAAATATAATAGAGCTTAATTCTGTGTTGGATCTCATTTCGCCATATCTACAAAGTCAGTAGAGCACTCGAATCTCCAGGCACCTCCCTCCCAAATATCTCTTACGCTTTGGTTGATTTTAATCATGATGCAGATAGCAGTAGGTCTATTCATGTTTCTAAAGCTGGGAATATACTTTTGAAAGGCGTGGGGAGTCTTTCATAATGCTATATTTATGAACGGTTAGAAAAGTATGTTTCTTTGAAGAATGCAGACAATAAAAGAAATCAGACCTTTAATTAAAGTATGACAGTGCCACTATCTCTAACTTACTATCTTGTGTTTAAATACAAACAGCAGTGTGATATACAACAGCTCATGACACTTGGACACTTCTAACAATCTCTAAAAATAGAAAGCTAAGAATAAACTAAAATGGTCATATGAATATTAGAAATTCATTTTCTTTGCTTGTTAGATTAACATTAATTTAACCTCAATTTTTCTCCTGTGTAGAGTGATACAAATTGGTGCTTTTCATTATTAGGGCACATTTTCTTCTCATCAGTTGCTGCCCTTAATGAAAGAACACTCCCCTCTAGCATACAGACTGAATCATTTTCAGTCGCAGCATAAATAAATGCCTGGGAGATGTCAGCTGAAAATCTTAGTTATTTCCTAAAGGTGCAGGTGCTAGAAGTGGTGTAATGAAGTAGAGACAGCTGCAGCCACAGGCTCTGGCTAACTGGAATATGTCTTCAGAGTGACATTGAGCATAACAAGACCTCACTATGTTTGCTTCCAAGAATGTTATCACTGGGGTTTTAAAAACAGCATAAATCAAGAGACATGCTCACAAAGTATAGCTGAAGTCACATTATCTTTATTATACCCCTATATATTTTCCTCATTACAACCTGAAATATGTTGACATAACCACTCATGCTCATCTATAATGTAACTAATAATTACACTGCCAGAAAGAAAAATGAGAACAAAAGGTATTGCAAGGCTTGAATTAATCAAACCACTGACCCATCAAGTTATGACCAGCTAGATTCACTGAAACTTTAAAACCTCAGGTACAGGTAAATTTTAATAAGTCTTTCTGAAACTAGCAGAGAATAACAGATGAGTCACTGTCATTTACAAACCTTTTCTGCAAAATAATTGCATGTTAAAACCTATTTTATTTCATGCCTGTGACAAAATCATTTATTGAGACTGCCACGTATAGCACTGAAGATATTGGATACTCAGTGTTCTGCTCTCTTTTTGAGGGACTTCATGAAAGATATGGCTTTATTTTTATTAGAAAATACAAAACCAGTTTGTGACACATACGATCACTTTAGCAAGTAAAGCTGGTTGCAAACCAGCAATTATTTGAAAGATAAAATACCTTCACAAAAACTTGTCTTCTTTAATATTTTTCCCAGTTGTATTGCAATTGCTATCCATTATAAAATACTCCTGCAGTCACTATTTTGGACTCAGCCCTCTTGTGTGAGGATAGACAACTGGATCCCAGAGATACTAAGTGTTCACCCTAACACTGCTGGTTAATCTGAATGGTTAAAACCTCAAATGGTTAAAGCAGGCCTTCTAAAAGCACTTAATATTCACTTGGTATTTACCTGAATCTATTTGTAGAGGAACAAATTTCAGCTTAAACATTAGATTTCCACATTTTTCCTGCCAGATAAGAGATTGGTAAAATCCATTCGGGGCTTATTTTTGCTAGGGAGATAAAGCTGATGTTCCTAAACCCGTCTTCACAACGTATCAACCCACGGAAGCAGTCACTTTTATGCTACACATTTACAGCTATAGGCTTAGGTCAGTGTGGTGTAACAGGTAAGAGAGTAGGTAGCCCCTTCCCACTCATCTGCCACAGACAATTTTCTAGATTTATTGCTATATTTCATAGGAGGAATTTATATTCCACTATCCTGGCATTAATAGTACATTCAGAATTTTGACTTCAGTGCGGGATGGAGGGGAAGGGAAATAAAGAGCACTCAAATTAGCTAACATTTTTTTCTAAAATAGGATTGGTGATAGTGCAGAATCCAATTAAACTCTTGAAACTTCAGTTCCAGAGTAGAATGTATCACTGTGCAAACGTCTTTGAATCCAAATGGAATCTGCTGTGATTTTGCACCGGAACAAATTGTTTTGAAATACTGCTTTCCAGCAAGGTTTGTGAACATATATGCATGTTAAAAAATTGAGCTCCATTCATGACCAGAAAAAAATAATGAAAAGAAATGTGCAAAGCTACATGTAGATTTTCTATCCCTTACTAATACTCAGAACTCAGGGACTCCTAGCAGTGACACTAAATAAATCCTTAAAGTAACCAACAAGCCTTGGCCAAACAACAGTGACAAAGAGTAATAAATGGTTCTATAAAGAATTATATTTGTCATTTTGGGCAGACAGATGTTAAATAAGATTTTAAAGAAAGAGCTTGCACTGATGATTCCATTAAAGTTTCACAAATGTCCTTTTTCAGCTGTTCAGGATTTCAGAATGCACCACCTATGCAGGTGTCCTGTTCTGAGCTGCCTCGGCTGTGTCTCTTTCCCTCTGGACTCAGCAGCTCCTATGTCCCATTGGTGCAAGTTCAAGGAACAGAGGAATTTCCCATCTCCTTCTCAAAGTATTTCCACTTTGACTTCTAAGTGCAATACCCAACTGTCTTCAATGCTTCTCTAGGATATCCTGTCCAGAAGAATTATCCTGCATCTAAAGGAAAAGTGGCAATTTATGCCAGTCACAGATCCCGACCTGTATTTTTGAAATCTTCATGGGCTAATTATATACATCATCATAAAAAAGCTATAAATCCTGTTTTAACAACAATAAATGATTAAGCAATAAAGGCCAAAATTATTGGAATTTCCCTGGAGACTACTGATTGGCTGGAAGGAGCTGAAGACTTGATTTAGGTTAGTACATTTTTTTGGGCGTTGTTTTTCTTTCCCATTCTATATGTATATTTTCACTAAGCTAATCATCATACAGTACATCTGTAATTTTGAGGGAATTAATTCTCAGTGCATTAGACGAGAATCAATCATATATTCGTTAAAATCTGAGGCACTGGGAGTTACAAAAGCCTTACAAATTGTAATTTATACTGTGTGTACTCATACAGTCATATACAAAACAAAGTAATTAACATTGAAATCAGAAAAAAAAATATATACATGTGCCTATCTGAGGATCAGAATGATGTCTCTTGATTTGGATTTGCCTCCTTGCAGGAAAAGGAAATGTGTATTCCTGTGCACATCATGTTTTCCAAAACAATTATCATTCCAAAGGCAAAGAGCTGACAGCTTGTCCTTGTAGTAGGTCCAGCAGCATCATTTTCAAGAGGTTAATGCTGAAATTTTTGTTGCATGTCTGCATATTCATATATTATATTCAGGACATGTATTAGGCAGCACTTGGTAAAGAGATTTGGTTGGCTTATGTCAATCGCTTTAAATTTTTTACTGTTTTGGTTTTTAACCAACTATGACAAAGAAATCCTGCCAGTTAGAGAAGTGGAAATGTAAAGTACTCACCAGAACACTATTTAAGCATAAATCTGCCTCATAAAGGCTACTGTGACAGGCTACCAAGTCCACAGATGTCAGGGTCTCCAGGTCAAAAGACGGCGGTGGCTGCCCCATGCAGTGGGTCACAAGGCCCCTAAAGCCAGAGAGACCTCTAAGGCTCATCCCTGCCACTCCAAAACCCCCTGCCAAGCCATCAGGCAGTTGATCCCATAGCTTGCAAAATAACTTGAGGCATTTCTTGCAGTGGACACATCCCAGGAAATCAGGGTTCCCTGTAGCTAAACACTCATCAACCTGTCTCAGCTGGTCTGTGTGCCTTATTTTAATGGATGAGGGGATAAGAAACTGGTTTTTTATCAGCATATCTGGGCAAGTAAAATTTTATCCAGGTGCAGAATCCCGTGGAGTTTTATTGTGCATATTAGATAAACACATGAAAAATGGACAGAATAATGTCAACTAATGGTGTATGATTCTAGTAATGAGTACACAACATAAGCAGTATCAATCTTTCATCAAAGTAATTTTTTCTTCTATGAAGATGCTTGTGCTCAGTAGATAATTTTGATGCAGTCATGCTCGTAAACTTACATGTGGAATACATTATGCTCAATTTATTTTTTTTAATCTGAGAAACCTGTCTTCACATAATTTGACCTGCAATTGAAATAGTATATTTTTTATTCATTCAAATCATGTCATTTCATAAACTTCTTGGCTAGTTTTTCTTTACTCTCCACTGAATTTCCATATGGAAACCCCCTTTTAGGAAGCCAGAACTCAAAACAGTCCTGAAGGAAGCAATTTAGGTGAGTAATCCGCCCTTGAGCTACATTGGTTGTAACACTTCTCCTGCTTGGTAAAAACTCATTTCCCCTTCTGATTGCCACTTTATGCAGCTATTTTGTGTCACATTCTTAGGATATTGTATGGTATGTTCTGTTATACGCATTCAAATTGCTGTTAAATATTAAAAACTTTTAAAAAATGCTGTAGGAAAGCTGGTCAAATTTGTGTGTGTATGTGTGTATAGACATATTTGTCTCCAATTTCTTCCTTTGAAGAGAACAGAAGTGTGTATGCATGACCACATGCATGTAACAACTGGAAGGATTTCCATCATTAATTACACCTCTAAATTCAGAGATGCCTGGAGGACAAGAGGAATTAGATGAAATAGATGAAAAGAATAAAGGAAAACAGCAGAGAAGAAAGAACTCTTTGTAATCCTCCCTCACTCATTTTCTATGTATTATAGCTATAATTACTTCCCTGATGATAAAAAGAAGACATGCAGGAGAAAAAAAAAATATGCACATAGTAGAAGAAGAGGGTCTTGAGGTGCATGCAAACTTAGTTATAATCAGCATCTCTGTGGAGCAGGCGGATCGATCGTATCATTCTGCAGGAGCAATGCTGCCCAACCTTGAACAAGGAGGGCAACACTAGGTAAGTGGCCTGGCTGTGCTGCTGAGGACTGCCTCCTGCCCTACACTGATTCATGGCCCTCTGAAGGAGCTAGAGAGGTCCAGAACAGTGGCAGAATATAAGCTACAAACAAACTTCACAATCCAGTACTCGAACTTGTTCTCTCCCTTATTTCTTAGCAGCACAGATACACCAGGGTGGCTCAAGCCACAACAGACAGATCCCTTAGACAAAATGAAAAGGATGGTGGGGAAGATTAAAACAGTTATTGGGTGAATGAGAAGAGTCACATTTTTATTGTGAACAAACTGCAGGGTCACATGTATGAACCAGCTATTCAGCGAGCAGTTGAATAGTGGAAGCCATCAAAGAATGGAAATAAGTGTAGCAACACCAGAAGACAAATTCAAACGGAGGCATAGAATGAGTGACAAATGCTGTGGTGTAAACTTCCCAGAGAAAGCAATTGTTTCTGAATTTTAAAAGGAGAGTATGCCTGAGAATTTTAATAATGAGATGCACCACCCACCAAAAATAAATATCACATCTAAAAAAAATTTACAAGCAGAAGCAACCATGAGGTATTTTAACAACTTCCAAAGAACTGTTTTAAGAGAAACCTTAATCATAACAATATTTTTGGTCAGTGGGCCTTTTTTTCTGTTTTGTTTTTTTGGCCAGCTGAAAAGGAAACCACAGTCTGTAGAATGATAAATAAATGAAATTTTTATGAGAGAATGCAACCTTCACACTAATTGTAAAAACTTAGCAGAACTTCATAAAACCTTAAGCTCTTTTTTTTTCCGAAATAGTTTCAAACTCATTTTGTTCAAATTCAGCTTTTGACAATGGTAATGCGATTAATAATGTTAATATTGTTCCTTTAATCTGCCAACTATTTGTATGGCCTTAAAAATAAAAACATAGAATAGTCACCTTCTGGCTTTCCTGTAGGTAACCCTGGTTTCCATCCGTTACACTAGATTCTTCTTTTTAGTCCGTCCTTAACAATACTTACATATAGGCTGCCCATATATCATGTTTAAGAACATTTTGGGGTTTAGTTATTGGTTTTCCTTCAGCTAGTGGCACATTACTGAATAAAATCTTCTTGTTAGACTGTATTGTCATTATGCTTTTTATTCTATCATCACAAGGAAAATAATCCTCTGATAAGCACAAGGTTCCTTCTAGGTTATGGAAAGTGTTTTCAGTGCAGAATAACACTAACATGTTCATCGATACAGTGTCTCTGTGCAACTGAAAGATATTCATTTTTCTCTCCCTCTTCTAAATTTCAGGAGGGTTAAATAGAATATCTTGGGCATTGCTGCCGCAAAGTTGGTTTTTTTCTCCATCTTCTCTTTAGTTATTCACTACTTTTGGACTGAATCTTTACTTTGCTGGGAGTGTTTGCTGGTTGCTTTCATGTTTGCACCAATTTCTAATGGGGAGGAGCAACCCTTTTTCTTCTTATGAGTGGTTTCACATTGCAGCTGCTGTTTGCTGGTGGTCTCTGTTGCTACTTCTCCCTCATTTGCTTCTGGTTTTTGGAGCTCTCCCAACAAAGTGGAGGAAAAATTAAATNGGGGACATTTTAGTTCATTTTTATTCTTTTAGTTACTGTTCAAATTGAGTATCTTATAGATGAGTGAGAAGGATCATTAACATGTGTGCATCACATAGCATTCAAACACATGACTTTGGGGATTATTTTCACAATTTTTTTGCAAAAAAAGTATTAGCAATTAGATGTAATCTGATGTATTCCAAAATCAAAAATAATTATTCAGAAACACACTTTTATGAGCACCGGTTCCAGGTAAAATAAGGAAGTCAGACTCAAACCTACATTAATTTGAGGTATGGTTTAGAGCTTGGCTTTGAGACAAAATTGAGGTTGGGTTGCAAAATTGTCTTCATGCATAAAAGTGGCAAAGTCACATACAATTTCTTCCTTCTTGGAGCACAATCTGTTGAAAAGAGAATTTGATTGTGTCCAAACTGGAGCTATAAAAGGTCCATTCTAATTTCGTATTTGACCCAGAATCAAAGCCACAGTTGTGGATTAGAACATAGTGTTCACATTTGATCCTTTCTTTCTGATATTGGAAATATTTGGATATGAAGTTCTGCATTTGGCTCATCTCTATCCAGAAATGATAGTGAACCTTGCCAGTGGTAAGGCAAGTCTCTCCTCAGCCCACTTCAATTCAAACAGAACATATCCAGTAAATTAAAACCACTAAGTAATAGGAAAGACTTTTAAGTGAAGAAATAATAGTCATGGCAACATCTTATGCTGGATCTTCAGCTGTCAGAAAGGAGCATTTTGCCATCTATGTCATCATTTGCAGAAAGAGTAAGCGCATTTTTAACACCACCTGAGTCTATGGTAAAAATTTTGTCACATCAAATTCTCAGACTCAAAGACCATTGAAAATTGCAGCCTCTGACTGAGATGTGGATGCAGAAATTCACTTCTCAAAATGAGGTGGCAAAAGAATGTCTAAGGAGTCTCTTTTTATACAGACACCAAACAAACAGAAATATTCATGTTTACTTTCTTTAGTGACGAGTTTCTAACTCACATTCTAGTTAACTCTAGTAACTCACATGTGTAAGTTACTTCAATGAAAGAGGTTTTTTTCTTACCTACTAACATCATAACTCTCCTGATATTTGTTTGAAGCAACTAAGGGAAATCCAGTGTTGCAGGAGACTGTTCTATGGCTGAAGTACTAAGTCCATTTCTGGTTCTGCCTGAGATTCATTTACGTCATAACCTATAGCAAAATTACTAGTTTCTCTGTTGCTGAAAGTTTATATTTCGTTCACCTTAACTTTTTTAACACACTTTAAAATTCCACTCAAAGATACGTTTTCTAGGATTGAAAAATATTTCCAGTGAGTACTTTTTGAGGCAGCTGGAGTCTGAAATGGAATTTTTTCTTAAACCCAGGAGTTTTCTGCAGTTCAACCACATTCTTTGACTGAGGCTTGGAATAAAGTTGAAATTTCTACATAGTTAGGAATTTCGGTCTTGGTCTACCAGATACTGAGGAAACACTGTATTCAGTGGGATGCTCAGGGTCCTCCACTGAATTCTACAAAGCTCGATGGCCCCCACTGCGTTTTCCCCTCTGCACTGACTTTTTGAAACCAGCTCAGACCTCCCAGTCTGATCTCTCTTCACCTCTACTGAACTTCCCAGTGACAGACAGTTTCCATTTCCTTTCATGGGAACTACAACCATCTTCCATATGGGAACTGTCCACCCACTTCCCATTGCTCTTTCATGTTCTCTGCTTCTGAATTCAGATGACTCACCCCAAAAGCCTTTCCATCTCCAATTTCCAGCTTATCCTGATTTTACTGGTTCTTGGATCAATGTGCCTGGAGAAGTGCAGTCTCCCTTTGAGTCGTCCTCTTATTTCAATTTATTGTTTATGGATTTGCAGGATCTCCCTGGGTCCCATTTCTTGAAAAGACAGCCTGATGTTTCCTCCATTCACCATTTTAGTCTTTTGTGACAGGTTCTTTCCCTCTAGTTCTGGCCTCAGTCTCCCGTTATAGTAGTGAGTGGCTCTTGTCCCAGCTGTGTATGAAGAAAACAGATTTTCCCTCCACACTACATCAGCACAGGAAAGAAAGCTTTTTCCTATCATTTCATATGCCACTCTTCATGAAAATTTAGCAACTCTTGCTCATCCCCAGGATGAATGACAGACATCTTGATAATATTAAAATCTGTCAGCTAAAATAAATTTAGCTCTAATTTAAACATCTAAATTTATTGTTAGTTCTCTGACATATTCACTGTGAACTCCCATCTCAGTCGAAAAGAGATGATCATTTTGCCCAGTGATAGATCCTTATTACTAATCACAAAGATACAAGAATATTGCATAGCAAAGCTCATAATTTTCTAATTACTGTGCTTATTTGAAAATTGTGGTGAGAGTGGTGTCAGGGGAGGGGAGTNTTCTTATTTCATTATTTTTATTTTTGTTGTTTCTTTTTCTCTCTTTTTCACATTTTTGGGTTGAGGTGTGGGGAGTTTGGCTGTTAATAATTTGGGTTTGTTGTTTTGTTGGGGGATTTTTTCACTCCATAAAAATAACCTTAGATGAGAATTTTTACTTCAAGTGTTGAAACTAGAAAAGGAAGAATCATCTAAAAGCAGGCATTTCCGGGGCAAAGTCAGGAACAACCCCAGTAATAAGCAGTGATAGCAAACCTATCTAGAAAATATTTGTTGTTGCATACCATACAAAACTGTAGCTCAGTGAAATATATGTGGAAATGTGGAGGGATTAACTTGATTTTTGCAACTACCTCTGGCTAACAAATTGCCCAGCATTTGAGGACAGAAGGACAGGCTGTATGATGAACCGTCAGCAAAAGTGCTAGACAAAAAAATAAATTCGGACAACACTTTATATTCATAAACAATGCACTGGACCACCAGAGTAATTTTTATCTCCATGTGGAAGACCATACATGTGTGAAGGCACACAAAGTGCATGAATTTTCGATGAAAAAAAAGAAACCAACTAATAATTTTATGCTAATGTATCTTTATAGACTTCCAATGTATAATAGGTCTTTGTTTAAGGGTCAAATTTCAACAAAATTAATTTCATTTGACATTACTACAACCATGTTAGCTTCCAAAAATTATTTATTACCGAAATGTTTATAGTCCTGATACTAAATTTTGCCATCAACTTTAGTTTTCAGGGGCTTGATTCTGAAATCTCTGTCACAAAATTGTGCTGGTCTTACCTACTTTGATTAAGATAATTTTGGAAGTCTCTATCACAAGATTGTGCTGGTTTTACCCGCCTGGATAAAGATAATTTTGTGCACATTGGTTTGAGAAATCATGTTTCGCATTTTAATGTCTGTGGGTTGGTTTTAAAATAAAGAAATATTTTAAAACACAAATATATTGTTATCTGC
>WEIT01041947.1:8978-41400 GCA_013389985.1 Dryoscopus gambensis | reverse complement strand
TACTTCTCTTAGTTATCAAACTTAGGGAATTAAAAGTATGTGGGTTAAAAGCACCACATAAAAGCTATATAAAAGTGTATACAAAGGGGGATATGAGAGGAGTATATGAAAAAGCAAAAAAATCAGTATGGCATCAAGAAGAATATAGAGACTTTTCCACAGGTTTTTTTCTCCTCCTACTTTCATTTCTTCACACAGGGAACACATAGTGAACATCCACCCTGATCAGGCACGGTTTATTATCCCTGAACATTATTAATAGCTATAAAAATATTATAATTGTATTCAAGTCATTCCACATGGTGTCTGAAGATTACATATAAATAGCATTCCCAAATTACATGATTTCAATTTCATACTTAAAAGTTTCTTTTCCAGCAACAGAAGTTATTTCAGAACTTAATTTAACATGTTAAACAAAATGGAATGATCTTGTAGAAGCACTATTCCATGTAATTAAACAATAATGCCAATAATTAGATTTCATTTTGATCCTAAGAGAAGTATCACATTTGATTACGCAGAAAAATGCAGAGTTCATTTGGATCTTAATGTAGTATTCTGCAAATATTATAAATCAAAGTAACAAGAAATATTCAAACTATTCCATGTAATACAACTGAAAGGTGAAACTCTGCTATTGTGTCATGTTTTGCAATTTCCCATCTATTCATCAGTTTTAATAATAGAGACAAATGAGAGCATTATATTTATTAAAATATTTATTTAAATATCTGTGAAAATGAAATTCATTATAATAAGCATAAGACTGAATGCCTACTCAATACACAATGACACATTACAAAAGACAAATACAGTAGACTGGAACTCTGCATGAAGAGTGACATTCCCATCCGGGTTCTTAGTACCTATTACAAATTATAATGAAGGCTTGACTACCCAAATGTCACATTCTCAAGCTTTGACTATTTTTCTTGAAAGTATACTTTTTCTTCCCCCTTCCTAAAGAATTACCAACTTCTGTAGTCTAAAAGCACAGTTTTAATATTAGGTGGTGAGGGTTTACATGCTTTTCCAACTTTCAGTCTGTTATGCGCCATCCAGAACATAATTAACCGGTTCTTTAACTACCCCTAACAGCACCTGCCATTTTTCAGACCAACACTAGAGCATGATTTAGATAACTAAATACCTTCCCGGCACTGCAGAGAAGCAGGTTCAGGAACAAATACCACAAATTAGGTAGAGCAAGAATAAATAAATAGAGGGAAAAAACAATAGCAGCAGACATAAACTGTCAAGAATTTCGATAATTAAACATTACACTTTTCTGTTTGTATGTTTAGACAGAAGGAAAGGAAAAAGGTGTTAAGCTGGCCACAAAAGGCATGAAGAGCCATTTTAATCCTAGTATGTTTAATGATACGTGAACCATGCCAGGAATTTCAGAACACAAACTGAGCTGGGTTTGTTATAATTATGGGGAAGTTATGCAAATTGTTTGCTCTAGCTGATAACTGCAGCCTCTTTGAACAGCTATGTACACTGCCTTCCGTTTCATATTAGTGAACACTAATGTGACTTCTGCAGCTGTTCACGTGATTAATTTTTCAAACTCCGTAGAGTATACAGGAAAGTTACATTTCCATGACAAGCCATGTTGCTGTTGTGGTTCAAGCAAAAACTGACAAAAGAGAGACGACCAGAGAAGAAAATAGGCAGTACTGTAGTCTAAGGAACTCCCAGCCCCAAACTGTTCTATAGACAGACAGGATCTGCTGGGAAGTCAGAGTTCAATGCAAGAAATTTTCATTGAGAGCAGAAGTTTAAAAAGAGATTCAGAAGTACTGGATCTAGCAGTGGGACAGCAAACACCTCAAACAACTATACAGTCCAACAGAGAAAGAAGGAGAGGAGAAGGAGAGAGGAAAGGGATCAGCACTGGATATAGATATGTTAAAAGGAGCACAAGCCTGGAAGACATTTCATATGAAATTACCTGAAAAAAAGGGGGGAAAAAAACTCATGGATTGGGAGTTAAAGGGCTCTGAAGAGTAAGAACTAAAATATTAAGGAGCCAAAAAAGAGAAGAGTTAAGAGTTATTTGGTGGAAATGCTGAAACTCAAGCAGCTGAGGAAATAATTTATTTCCTCTGGCAAAGGCAGTGTAGAGGAGGAAGAACCTGAGACAAAGTGCTGCAGAGAAGACCACTGCAAAACGTCCTCTGCAGTAGAGACCTGCAAGAAGTTTTGAACAGGGCAGCACACAGCCACCACCTCTTTGGTCCTTGCCCCACTGGGGTTCCAGGTGAGGGACCTTCATGGGACCTTCATGGAGCTTTGCAGCAATGAGCTGAGATCCTCCCCACACCAGTCTTCACATCTTTCTCTCTAGCATCCTACAGCTGTGTATTTTGGCTGTTTTCTCTTCCACTTTCTGGGACATGCCAGCCTCACTATGATTGATAATGAAGAGGTGACTGTGAATTTGTTCTGTTACGTCAGTTTCACCTCCAAAATAAGAAAGAAATAGAAATATATAACTTGAGCCCATGGGAAGTAGTCATGATCTAGTGTGACCAGTGATCCAGTGTGATCAAAGCACTTTTTGACATCATGAAAAGAGATGTTTTAGTTACAGAAAGTATTATACATTATGCAGAACAAAAAGAAATAATTCACCTAGAAGGGGAATTACATTTCTGAAGTTGGGTAACAGCAAACATAAAAGAAGTGCCACAGAGAATAGCTAAGTGTCAGGTTTTCATGTCTTCTTTGGGTGTACAGTGTTCTGCTACATTAGACTGAAGTGTTTGGATGCTTTGTGCGCATCATTTCAGTTTATATTGCCTTTAATCCAACTACTTTGGAGTGCTTTATAGAATAGCACATCAAATCAAATTACAAAAATGTTAATTAAAAGCCCCATCAAAGAGAGATTCAAAATGTATAAATGTTGTGTTTCTTAATAATTCATTACTTAAGCAAATATTAATAGCATCAACGTGAATTTTGTTTCAGTAATGGATGAACAGCTCAACATACTGTCCAACAATGAAAACTAAAGTTAACATTTTCACAATATTTTGCCCTATGAAACATACTACGTGGATTCATTATTTATACTGTGAACACTTTTGGTGTGATGCTAAGAGTTTTCACAACTCAATGCAACATCTAGCAGCTATACTAATATGCAAGAACATTGCCAGACTATGTCAAATCAAAAGCATTCCCAGTGCTATATCAAATAGCTGAAAAAGAACATTTTTCACGAAGCACCTCTGTGATATAGTCATGATCCCAAATGTGAGAGAAAATCTTGATGGTACAGAACTTAACTGACCAGTAGGTTGAAACTCCAGACAGTATGGGATATTGATAAATCTACATAGCAGCATGAAGTTTTATGTTTGCACAGTGGCAGATATAAGGAAGTGAATGATGACATAAGCAAAGTGACATTTCCCAGTGTGGCAGCATTAAAACTAAAATGCTCAGTGGCCAGAATATGTTAAGGACCAAGGTATGCTTAAGCCTAATAAAAATCAGTAAAACAAAACACAGACAATAAGAAATCAGCATGATATGGCCATACCCAGATTACAGATAATAAACCTGGTAATTATGAACTACAAAATGTAAAAATAAATCATCTCTTCACTTGTAAGGAAACATGGTTAAATCAAAGCTAATATCCTAAAATGAAGGAAATTACTTTTTAAAGTAATTGGTACAATAGAATTCTCTCCGTATGGAGTCAGTTGAAATCTAGCAACTGTATTTGTTCTCTCCAACTGAAAAATAGTTCATTAGAAAATTACTTTCATATGATTTGCTTTGCTGTTTCCTTAGAGAAATATATCCTTTTCATTCTCTGAAATTACTTTAACCACCAACAGCTATCAGAGTTTAATTAATTTCCAAACAAACCCTTACATTGTAGGAGCAGAGAAGCACAGGAAGAAAAATGTGTTACTGGGCATTAAGTGGTGCCTCAATGCAAGTCATCTTCCTGATCTTCATGCCTTTATTAGCAGTCTCAACTCCACAGAGTTCTAGCCCATAACTTTAACATCTTATCAGTTTGCAACTACTCCTCTTCTCTCACTAATGGCTTCAGGCACAGAAGAAAATTATACTCTCTGACAGTTTGGTCATGACCCTATTACTCCTTTGTACTGCTTTTATTAAAAATTTTAGCGAAGTCTTTTATGGGGGATGGAGGGAAACAAGTTTTATTCTATAGCAGTTGAGTGAATAAACTTAAATTGTTACCCTTTGGGATGAAAAAAAAATTCCTCAAGCACCCTAGGAAACCATACAGTGAATTAGTATCTTAAAAGCTTTTTCTTAGGAGTTATTTTTATAAACAGCAGCATTAAATGATGTCCTTTTCCCTTTTTGTTACCTACCTGAAACCTAAGAGAAGACCACTACCTAAGCATCGATAACAACTTTCCTTAAAATTAATTTAGTCTTTAATCTGTCTTAATGAAAGCTGATCAATAAGAAGTTGGCACACATTCAAAAAACTTGAATTGTTTCATTCAGTAGTGGTCAGAATGAGTCATGTCAGCTAAAACTGCCCTTTTCACATGTATCTACAAAACAATAAAAGATTACAGGAAGGAAATCATGTGACATTTTATACCCATCATCTGAAAGGTACTAATAACCTTTGGGCCTGTTGTGCAACCAGGGTTCATCAATCCTAATCAACTTCAGCTCTAAATTCCCCTAAGGTTTGAACTGGCAAGAGCAAGGAAAGGTTGGCTCAGCAAGAAATATCTTGCAGAAAAAATGTCTGTATTTAAAATCAGCACAGCACTGCACTGACATGCTACAGTCTGTCATACAGACAGTGACACGTTTGCAGAAAGACACCCAGGTTTGGCACAGCCCAGAGGCACCTTGTTGCAGGAAGGGAGAGGAAGACAAAAGAGATCCTACTCATGCTAACATAAAGTGTGAAACTACTATGCAAAATGTCCTAAAGTGGGCAACAGAGAGCCAGATGACAGCAGTACTTGGATGCACCTCACAAAAAGTAGAAGCATTAGGCCTCTTGCTTCTGCCTGGGAGCTCTGGCAGCCCTTATTTATGTGTATCCCTATTTGACTTGAAGCAAAATTTTTCTGCAAAACTCCTAATCTCAAAACAGCATAGTTAATGTCGGGATTGTAAAAGGTCATGCTTAATAGATTTTGAAATGTGCACAGAATTCAACACTAGCACAATTAAAAATTGTCCAGTTCCAGAGATACCAGCTCTACATCCAGAGGAACAGTGCCAGCAAAGAGAGTGAATAGGGCTAAGAGCCTGGGTATTTTGAAGAAATTTTTACGCTAGAAACACAAGAGAGGAATTGTGCTTCACAGATTGTTTGCAAACATGATTTGCCTTCCTGTTCAAGCAATTACTCTGGAAAACTGAAGAGAAAGAAAACATGATGCAAAGATTTTTTAAGAATCTCAATGTTCTGTGACTTTTCAAGATGGCCCAACATAATTTATCTAAATTATTTCTAATTTTTCATATTATACAACATCAAAACCTAAATCTCACACTGCCTCTTGGAAATGAGCTTTTATCAAAATCCACAGTCATAAATTGCCCAACTCTACACATTCTCTGTATAGATAGTGCAGGGGAGAAAGTGAGAAGTAGAAAGAGTCTCCATTATTTTCTTTTTTTGTCTGAAGTTGTATAGATTCTATTCTCTGCCATGCTTTCATTACATCATGACTCTCTTCACTTCCAGAGAGTTGTGCTAATGCTCAAGTTGCTACTCTACTGATGGAAAATCAGACTCTTCTTTATCATAAATGACTTGAATGAAAAAAAGTCACACTCACTTTACTTAAGGATGGCAATCTAAAAACATTAGAAGGTGATAAGAACTTCTTGGGAGTTACAAAACTTGAAAGATCTTTACAAATCAGTTTTTATTTAAAGCTGACCTTTTGGAGCATACTGTGCCTAATGTTCATCTCACTGAAAAATGTAACTGAGAGACTATTTTTTTAATTAAGTATTTTTCCAGTGAGACGCACCCTTTGTGGGTTTTTTGGGGTTTTTTTGTTTGTTTGTTTGTTTTTGGTTTGGTTTGGTTTTTTGTTTGTTTGGGGTTTTTGTTTTGGTTGGTTTTGGTTTTGGTTTTTGGTTTTTAGTTTTTTTGCTGCACACCATGCAGCAAACTGTGCTGCAGTTTGCAGTCTGCTCTGATTCTTTATCACTCCAAAGTGTCTGGCCAGCTTTAACTCTGACATTTCTTTGAAACTTTATAGACCTCTCAGTTGAGACTCATTTTCTGCATGTGTTCTAATGCGAAGAGTATTCGAAACAAACTGAAGCTGTAAACACGTATGTCACCATACAGCACACACATCTAGGCTAGCTGATTGTGCACAAGTTTGTATGCACTTCAGTATATGTGTACAAATATGCTTTTCTCTTTCCACATGTATGTGCAGAAGTGTAATAGAAGAAGTGTAACTCTGTATACAAACACAGTACAAAGGTATTCTCAGAGAGGGGACTTCTCATGGATCAGTCTACACATAGGACAGCCTCAGACAGCAGACATCCTCATAGCTGTCTAACCAACAAGTATTCAGGGAAATTAACTGACCTCAAACCATTTCTAGATGTGATACCTTCAGGGTATTACAGACATATCTGGCAATGGCTGAGCCAGTGGAAAAGGAGATGCTCTTGGGTTTGAAAATCAAAACATAAGACACTCACTTTCATGTATGAGCAATGTAACCTATCGTGGAGCAATTTCGATTTCCATGTGCCTAGCAAACCCATTTGATTTTCAGAAGAGTGTTAGATTAGAGCCCTACAGTAAAAATGTTTGTTCTGCCCTCAGGAGCAGCAGCATCACAGTCCTCACACAGAACAGCACAGTCCTCCCAGCCGGCACAGCTCAGCAGGCCCTCATCCTTCTGGGCTGCCAGGCTAACCCTGACGGTTGACCCCTGTACAGCCACACAGCACGGATTGCCTCCCTCTGCCCATTCAGATGTTTAGCAACCCACTGGAAACAGAGGGCATGCTATATCACAGCCTCATTTCTTCCAAAATTTTATCTTTTTTTTAGTTGTTCCATGACTCATTTTGCAAAAAGCAAGCACCAAATAAATATATTGATAATTCTTCTGGTCTTTATGACAGTCTCTAATTATCACTGTATGATTTAACTACTGCATGTTATAAAATACAAAGATGATGATAAAATAAATCTGTAACATATTTAGTAAAAACATGGGTAAAAGCTGTTTTGTACAATTACAAATAATTTTGCTTAAGTAAACTTTTAAAATGATATCATTTCAATTTCTTAGGGAACAGAGAATTTTACAAACAACAGTTTTTACCTTTACTTCTTGTGATGATCATAAGTTCGGCTTGTAAGGAAATGATTGAAATTCTACTATTGTGTTTTAATACAACAACAAAGGAACATACAGTTTTCAATGAGAAAAAAAAAAGACAACAGAGTCGAGTATCTCAAATAGACGGCATTAGCAGAGAGCTTCCAACAGTAAATATAAAGTCGTAACAAGTCATCCCCACCATGCAGAAACTAGGGCAACATCTCTGTAGGAGGCAGTAACTCTGATCCTTACTAGCTACGTTCTCCAGCACAAATGGCAAGGGCTAGTGCTTCTGTGGTCACAAAGCACCCTCAGCTAGTGCACACAGTTCTGGCAAGCTCTGACCACAAGGCAAAGCCTCCCCACTACATGCACAAATGGACACAGGAAGTCAAGAGCTGAAAACCTAGAAAACAAAACCACTTTCCAGCACAGCACATTTAAATCTGCGTGTCTTGTGATTGCAGAGAGATAACCTACTCTGATACCCCACTTTAATGTAGCATTTTTACCCCTAAACAAAAAATTCTGTCCAAATTTGGCCCTGTCAAAAACCTGATCACACAAAAAGCGTAATGATACTTCAAACTTTCTTTTACATTTTATCTTTGTTCTGTCTGGTCTGTTGGGTTAATCTTATTTTGAAATCATTCAGACTGCCTGTCTTCATGAAAAAATTCACAGCAGGAAAAGAATAAAAATGTTGGGATATGCACATTTGGCATTCACTAAGCAAAGGAATTCTTGAGGAATTTTAAAATCCAGTAGAAATTCTCCTTTCTTTCTATATCTGAACAAATTGTCAGAAAATTTACGTATATCATCGGCAATTGCAAAGCCTTTGGTAACCATAAGCACTGTATACCATAAGCACTAAAAATCCCAGTATTCTTAAATGTAATTAAACAGCCCTCTGTCAATGGCTTTAAATAAAACATGTTATTTACTGTTGTTTTGAAAGCTGTTAATTTTGGTGAAATAATGCCCCATGTGTTTATAATCAGAAACATATATTAGAATGTTTTATGCTAAAAAACATGTAGATTACACCAACCAATAATCATAAATGATTTGGCAATTAGCAACCACATTGCTAATTATGTGACACCACATTTGCATAGAAACCTTAGCTGCACTAATACAAAGACTGATTAAAACAATTTCCTACTCTGATTTGATCCTTTCCTTCATGTTCACAGTGGCCATTATCTTAACCCCATAAAGACTATCAGGATAGATTTATAAGATAGGAACAGTATTTTTACCTGAGGCTTTGTGTGATTTATTGATTTGTTTATTTGTTTGCTTATTTATTGATAATTAAAAGCTGTACCAACCGTGTTAATTATTGGGGGAAATGCTGATTCCCGTTTCATACAGGAACACAAGGCTGATCTATATGAATTATGTCTACACAAATTTGCATTTTGGTTGGGGTTTTTGAATCAGCAACACATAACCTTTTCGTTCATTAAACCAACCCAGCAACCACGGACACTCAGTGAATCCAGGTTTTGCTTTTCTGGCCTCCTTGTAGCTATTCTTGATTATCCTTTAGAAGTCAAAGCAATCATAGACTCACAAGAGGGTTATGAAAGAATAAGCTCTTAGGAAAATCAGTTTGTAATATTGTTTATGAACTCAGCAAGTGTTTTTCAGACATTTCAGACATTACTAAAACAATAATGAGTAGAGGGGGAGTGATGCAATTCATGAACATCTCAACCGTGTGTTAGTGAGGAACAAGAAATCCATGCCTGTTTACCTCATTAACATTTACTTTACCAGAATAACCTTCAGTTCAGGACAGGAGTCCTTTTCACATTATATAGAGTACTAAACCTCTTGACTTTGGGCCATCCACAAATACTTCATCTACACCCACATTCGGGCACTTCTGTTGATCTAATTTTTCCAGGTGAGCGAACAACAATGCCAGACATGAGTTCTCATACAGGCATCTGCAAAGAACATTTTGGAGGCCAAGAGCTATTATGCAGACATTGATTCACTGTTCCATAGTAATTTAGATATTTAGGGACAGAGGATAAGACCTGTCTTCAATCTAAGACCATGGGTAAAATTTTTTTAATATTTGAAATTCTAAGATAATTTTTCACCTTAACCTCTGGAAACAAGTCTGACTTGCAGCAGCAGTTTCATCAGTCCAAACTTTTTTTAAAATATTGGTAGTTTTGGGGAACATCAGGTAACTTTAACAATTCCAATGCAGGAATTCCTGGCTTGTCATAAACCACATTCCAGTGGAATGAAAGGCTTACCACATAAGTGTTTTTGTTCTAGAAAAGTCTATCAGATCTATTACTAGTCCACTGTAAATTGCATCAGCAGAAAAAAACCATTTCACACACAGAAACTATTCTTGAAAAGATTTTGTTGATAGCAACTTTGTAATTCCCAAGATTGCCCACTTTCTTTTGGTTTCTCACCCATCCCTCTATCCCATCAGCTTCACTTTCTCACAGATAATTCTCTATTTCTTTCCCCTCCTATGTGGCACCTCTAGCTCTGCTGGATCAAATATATTTAATTTTAAAGTGTTATCAGATCAGGTAGCCTCTCTTACACTGCCCCAGTAACACCAGCTTTAACACTCCGTTACTGGGATGTTCTCAAAGCACTTCTCAACCTTACAGCACCCTCTCAACAATGAAGAAAATTTCTGAAAACTGATGTCCCAGGATAACATTGCCTCCTCCCAGTGCCAAAATGAAACCGTACACTGCTGTGATGTGAACAAAAATCCATTGTTGCTTATGGAGGTAGCTGGGGCGAGTTCATTTTCATTCAGATGTAGGAAAAATGCTCCTCTTTAGTTCATCTTGGTGCATATGTTTTCTTACATAATTTTGCTGTCTTGATGTTCTTCTCATCCTCTCACAATATCCATTTCACTCATTTGCCTAAACTTACTTAAAATTCAATATAAGTTCCTTGAGGTAGCAGTTTTGGCTAGGAATACAGCTTCATTTAAGTTTTTACACGTCACTACAACAAAAGGAAGGAAAAAGCAGCTGATGTGAGAGATCTGTTTTGTTCTCTCGTGAGAAACATTGTTAAACTGATCACGAAATTCTGAATGATTCTTGCGTTTTGCTCTCAATGCTGTGAGTCATCTGTTTGTTCTCTTTTGTGCTTATCTTTGATGACCTACCTTGGTCACCCTGTATCCAAAACCAGTAATTCACTCCTGTGGTGAATCACCACCCAGGATTTAGATGCTTCCAATGAGTCATACTTAACCTTATAGAAAATACAACTCTTAGGCTACATAAATTGTGCGCTTCAAGTATAGTGGGTTTAGATGTCCATGTCTGGAAAACAAAATTATATATTTCAGTGACAGAAGTGAAATAAAATGTTGAACAGTAGTCCCTACTTTACGCTCTGTATAAGTAAATCCATTTTTTTTTTAATTCAGGTAAAAAATATTGGTCAAAGTACATGTGAAAGAGAACACCATATAATTTTTTTCCATTACTGCAATCATAGGCTTAACAACTCCAGTAGCAAATCGTTCTAACATCATGTTCTCCATCTGCAAAGACTGATAACATCAAAACCTGCCACCCATAAAACAACAGAATCCATATCCAGAAATTCAGGATGAGCTCAAGACCTACATTCCAGGAATTAGGCACACTCAGATCCACTGTTCAGGAAAACTTGTTGTATTGTATTTCCTCTCATCTGCTCTTCTTTGCACCTTATTATCCAGTGCTAGATATCTGCCTTCTGTTATAGGAATTCTCTATCAGAAAAAGTTATTTGTAATCAGATCCCACCTGAAGACCACCTGTAGATAATGAGAAAGCAGGCTTGGTTTTTGGTTGGTGTTTGAGGTTTTTTATTTCCATTCTTACTTAAGAAAGGAATTAGCTCTTCAGAACAAAGAATGTCAAAGAGAGTGAAAAGGGCAAACGGAACCAAATAAGGCAACAAGGTTTGCAGGCGGTATATTATCAAAATAATTTGCTAATGCCAAGGAGTGTACTGGGGGTGATATTAAACAGAAGCTTTACCCCTACAGAGCAGATTCAGACTCTAGTCTTGATTTGTCAGCAGGAGTATTCTGTCTGCTCTAAATGCCTCCTAAATTTGCCATAACTGGGTCCCTAATGAACCTTCTTTCTCCATCAGTGAGCACAGCACCAGTGAGACTCTGCCTCTATTCTCACTCATTACTGTTAAGACTGGGAAAATTACTGAAAATCACTTAATTATGTGGAAGAAAGACTGTAATAAGACACAGAGCAACAGTGTATCTTACCTGCATCGTCTGTGAGGAGCAAATAAGTTTTAGGTTTTTTTGGTTATAATAGAACTTCAAATGACATTAACAAATGTTCTGTAAGGATTTAATGATTACAGCGATGTGTAATGACCTTAAAATATAGCCTTCTTCTGTTTAATCTTTGCACAAATGTGGAGAGAGACTATCGACCTTTTTTGCACTAATTACTAGATACCTGCATTAAGAAAGTGCAAATTAGTAAGGCTTTAACATATTTAATTGCTTTCAGATCAAAACATTCATTATCTATCTTTCTTACATTAGCTGTGGTTAACACTAAAAATTATGCATCTTTCTTGTTAATACACTGGCATTGAAATGTTAATCTTAAATGCTTTTTAATTCACCTACATTTTCAGCCTCCTACTTTCAGCTCAAGGAAACGTAATGTGTTTACACAATAAAAAACTTGCAAATATAAAATATAACAATGGGTAGAGCTTGCAGGTATGTGTGAAGCAAAATACTTCTGATGCATATACCCTACAGGTATACTCTGTTGTTTTTGTTGTTTGGACTTTAAGATGTACCTGGACAGAGCAATAAGACAGTGTCCTACTAAATGATAAAGATCACATATATCAGAACATGCATAGTTTTTGTCAGTGTACAACATGATCATTTATAATACCGCTATACTTTAATACCAAATAAAATACAATCAGCTCAAGATTGCTAAAGCTCACATTCCAAAACAGTAACTCAACTATTGAGTTACATACTGTGTATTCCACCATAAATAGGATGAAAAAAACCTGGAAAATAAAGTTGCCTTGGACACAGATGCAACAACAGCCCTTTGAAAACAGTCCTGTACCCATAATCATAATTCTAATTGGAGTTCTGCAGAAAGAAAAACAAATATTTTCTCCTAAAGAATACTGAACTGCATCTTCATCCATAGTATGTTAACACTACATAGTTATCCATATAATAGTGATTTTAGATTAAGCTTTATAAATAAATTGAAAGCACATGTATTTACAGATCAAAAGGATACATGCATGTGTCTCCTTGTATCAAATTTTCTGTTATAGAAGCCTTACATAGCATGATGCTTTAACAAACCTGATTTCTTTCCTACATGGGCTATGGTTGTGGAGTGCTATTCTCTCCTATTACAAAACTGCAAATGAAAGAGAGACATTAAACCATTTTCCAGTGGTCACACTTGGGCTGTGAACTAAATGTGGGTCTTCCAAGTAATGTGTTAGTACTCTAAGTGCTTAGACAACCATTCTTAATCTGTGGAGTGTGAAACACCAGTCCTAGCAATCACAAAAATGCTTTTCAAAAAAATAAATAGAACATAAGTGAGAAGTGTGACTATACTGACAGTGCTCATTACCCTACAGTCACGTAGGGGTCATAAACTAAATTTGAAAAGTACCTCAATTGCATCCTCTGTCAAACCTCTCAAAAAATAATAATATTTTTAAAAAGCAGGAGTTTGTTAATTCTCACAAAATGTTATAACGTTCCTGGTTATACTCCTGCTTGGCATCTGTATTTTATCATCATTTCCTGTATGAAAATATAGCAAGAGTTATGGTGAAATGAAAATATATGTCCACTTTCATGTGGTATGTTATGTCACCAAGAACAGTCCCTACTTTCACTATGCTCCTTCCATTCATACTTTGACATGCTTTTGGAAGGCAAAACTGGGTCTCTATCTAGAATGATTTTCTTTTAATCTCTAAATGAAGAGGGTAAACTGGAACTCAGAGGTAAAAGTCTTTCCAACATCTCTTACTTTTAGGATACTTCTAGGACCAAACAGGAGATAGGCTAAAGTAAATTCAATAAAAAATTCTCCACAAGAGTGTTCTGCCCTTGTTTGACTAGCCAAGAAAACGAAACTTTAAAAACACTAAACTAAAAACAACCAAACAGAAAAACAATCAACCAAAATATTGAAATGTATAGGTAGAGAAAATAAGTAGAAACTGAATAGAAAATGTCACAGAGCATTTCGAGAATACTCAATTTTTTTACCAAGAACATACTGAATTTAAAATTCCTCCCCATCAAAAGATGAAAAATAGCCCAATTTTAATATGTTATCTATCTTACCATTTCAAATTATTACAGTTGTAATTTATTTTATTTCAACATAATACAGGAGGTTTTATATTTCCTGACATAATTGCAAGCAGAGAATAAAAGAAAGAATAAAATACACATAACAGACTGTTGCATAAGAAAAGTCTTGAGGCTATTATTATTATTATATAATTCAATAACAATAATAATAATAATAATAATAATTATTATTATTATTATTATTATTCAGTGGTCCCATATGGATAAAGAGCAACAAAAAGCAAAAGCAAAAGCTAAAGCTAGGCCAAAGCTAAAGCTAAAGGAAAGAAAAGAAAAGAAAGTCTTAAAAGAACCCCAACTTTTGTAGTCTGTGTAATTTATGATTCATTTAGCTAAAACAGCCCACTAAAATAGTGCATCCTCATCTTTCTAAAATACCTGCTAAACCTTAAAATATATCTTGAATTATCAGCCCTTACTTATGTAAAAGCAACATAACTAGCAAGATCGTTTTTCTTTCAGAAAAATAACCCATTCCTCTCTGCCAGGAGAAGGGTGGTACACACCCAGTCCCAACACCCTGAGGAGGGGCAGCCCCAAGAGGAGACCCACGCTGCTTGGGGACAAGCCCCAGGCTGTCGACACACGGCAGGAGGGTCCTGGCTGCTGTTCTGTGACCCTCCCATAGTCAGAGCGGATCACCCCAGCCATGGCCCTCCCAGGGCCAGCTCACGATGGCACCACAGGAGCACAGCTCAGGACAGCCATCCTCCCGTCCCTCATCCAAGTCCAGACTGCCAGATGGCTTCCCTGCACCACCTTCACCGCTGCCTCTGCCTCCTGCGAGGTGCTGAACATCCTTGGATTTTCTGCCCCTCGGACACCATTGTTGTCATTATTTTCAGTTTCTTGCTTTGCAACCAAGAGGGTTCGCACAAACCATCAGAAATCACCTGGCCACAGGGCAATCTCTGACTTTCTCTGTCTTTTTCCTGGTGTTCCTAAACCTGTAAAACGAGGAAGAAGCAATTCAGGTGTCAGTTAGTTGATTTCACGTACATCTCCACTATGATAAGTGGCGGTGTTCCTTTTTTTTTCCAGCATATACAAAGAC
The DNA here is from genome assembly GCA_013389985.1 of Dryoscopus gambensis. Classification (NCBI taxonomy): domain Eukaryota; kingdom Metazoa; phylum Chordata; class Aves; order Passeriformes; family Malaconotidae; genus Dryoscopus; species Dryoscopus gambensis. The sequence goes on along the minus strand of WEIT01041947.1, from coordinate 26,579 downwards.
CATCCTCTCATTAAGAGCTGGGCAAATATATTTTAAGCCTCATCCTGTCTGAGAGATGCTTTGAGGCACATGCTTTGAACCCTTGATACTTAGGTCTCAAATTACGATCTCAGTCTTCTGCAGCTGGACTAAATGCTGGAGCTGAAAATCATCCTTCTCTGCCACCATGTAAGCATGCTTATTGAGCTGACATAGAACTCCCCGACTAGTTTAATATTGTTTCATATATTCCAATCAAAAGTTCCAACTATGTGGCTACTTTGAAAGAGGGCTTAGGTGAGAGCTTTGTGTGCCACCTTCCACTGGGTTGCATAAATACATCCTAACACTGAAAGGGATGTGGTCTAACCAACACATGACACATGTAGCTGAGTGTTTGGTTCCTGAACTGAGGTCTCCCAATTGCACCACTAAGAAAAACTGAATATCCTTTAAAAAAGAAACACAATTTAGTTTTTATTTCGAGTAAATGAACTTTAGTGTTTAGTTCTACCAGAAAAACCTTCAGTGTATGAGTTTTACTAGCTGGAAATGTACCTCAGGTTAGGTATTGACATGCTGCTGCTACTCATGAGTCCCTTTATGTTCCAAGTACCTTTTGTTCCCATAAGGCCATAGCTCACAGTAACGTGTTTTGTTTCCCAATATTTCAAGTGCCTGTAAGGAAACAACTGTTCAAGCAGCTGTAGACCTTTCCAAGTAGACCTTAACCCCCATTCTGCCTGACTAATACATGTTTACTGATCTCTGCATGTATCAGTTCTGTGTGGGTGAATCTCAACACAGCTGTGAATCTCACAGCTTAAAGTGCTGTGAGCTGAAGCAATGAATTGCAATGGCAGGACTTAAAATAATCACAACCAACTTTAATCCAATGATTTTACCACTGCTGAGTCAAATCTAAATTGAGAGGTATCAGTTCCCAAATGCTGACTTGATTCATTTGACTGGTGTAGTCATTCATGTTTACATCTGTGAACTCCACTAATCTTAACAATCTCTGCAGGCAAATAAAAAGTGGTTGTGTGCATACTGTTTCCTGTTTGATTAATACTATGTAATACTGAAAATATTGTACATAAAGCTGCATGATTTTACTTTTCTGAGGTTACAGGAATTCTAATGCTCACAAACAGTATTAAAATAAGACTACTAGAACCTCTGTCTTGCTATAAAAGATACACAAAGTGTTTTATTTTCTTGTCTGCTAATAGATTTATGTCTTTCAACTCAAGATTGGGAGAGGGAAACTGCTGAACTACCATAGCTTCTCAGTTTGTTTCTTGTCAACCTGACTATCCAAGTTCCAAATAAAACAAGCCATGGCTTTGTTAAGATATGTACACATACCCTGTATGACCTTGATAAGCTTCACCAACTTTTTTCATAATATTACATTTGGCATCTGTGAGGAACAGCTGAATACTGGCAGTCCGTCACAAACTTAAAGACAAAAAGTATTCTCATCCCTAGGAACAGTCTTCTGGAAAGATTTCTATGTTATGGCAACACCTTGGATCACCAAGTGACTGAAATTCTTCATTCAGCTATGGTTCTCAACTCTCACATGTCTATTTAATACAAACTGAGCAAAAAGTGGGCTAATAAGCTGTGTGCATTGCATTGCTCCTTCTCTCTTTGACATCAACTTCTTCTCATCATGGAACATTTAATGGGCAGCATTTTGTAGGGTACTAGCAGGCTAGGAAACAGAGAGCACCTGATTACCAGGTTTGCTGTAAACTGAGTGGATGTTACTTGGCCGATTACTCAGAATGTGCACTTAACAGCAGTAACATAACTGTTCTTTACCTGCATGATTTTTTTCAATTTTAGACTTTGAATGCATATTGCTTTCTTTTTATCATGAATTTTGTAGCATGCAAAAGCCAAAAAAAGGTCTTTCTTCCTCTCAGCTGGTTAAGTTTAAAAAAAAGTAAAATTCAAACATTCAGTATCTTAAAAAGCACTTAAAAGAATTCCAGACTCATCATAATAACATAATTTATACAAAAGAAATTGGCAAAATATATTTTTACTGGAACAAGAACATCATGACTAAATGAGTGCATCTGGACTCTGAAATAATATTAACTGAATTTCAATTTTGTTACTTCTGTTGTTAAAATAAAGTAGCTTGAAACCTATAAACATTCTAAAATAAAGCTTATGAGAATAGATGGCAACTAAATGAATAGAACATGATCTGCACAGATAATATTCAAACATGACATGTACATGACTAAATTTTAGTCTGTTGTTAGAATAAGTTATAGTTTGAACTCAGATTTTAATGGATAATATTTATACTTGTTCAGTCTAGTACCTGTTCTTCCTTCAGTTAAAGTAGGAAAAGATTCAAAGATCTGATGGTGTTAAAGATTATATTAGAAATCATTATGCTTTCCAAAAACGTGTATTACAAAATACCTCTTGATTAACTACACAGTAATATTATATATTCATAGATATATTATTATGGCATTATAACACAGTGTCACATATTGTCCCACAGTATTTGAGCTGCAGTTAACAGCAGACTGAAATCTCAGATTCCCATGGTGATACAGACCCATACATTAAACTATGCATTACTCTTACAAGCCAAAGCTAAACCATCCATTCTGCATTTCCAATACCAAGACTTGCTTTTATTGTGGCATTCAAATATTAAGGCAGAGAACTGCACTTTCCCCAGAGTTCCTAACTACCTGTAATTCCTACAGCATTTGGACAGCTTCTGGCAAGATTCTGGCTGTGGAACATCACCTCTTTCTCCCTGTTCAGTCTTTTGTAGAAGAGCAGCAAACAACTGTAAAAGCCAGAACGCTGGGGTCTGCAAGCTGCTGATTAGAAATGTATTTTGATTTGAAAACACAAGAAAAAATCCTAATGTAAGAAGTCTCTCTTCTAAATTTTTCCTTCTCTAGAAAAAGTGAGATGTTGCCTGACAAATTTCAATTGCCCTCTGTCAAAGACAAATGTTAATGTTTAACCACTCTCACAATCAACCACCTGCAAAAGCAGCAGGCGCTTTTCTGAGACCAGGTTTGCAAACCACCCAGATGCAGAGGGGGTGAGCACCACCACCGGAGGCTGCAAGCAGGGTTTGAGCCAGATAAGGCAGAAGGTCAATAAGATGCAGACCCTGCGAAGGTGGAATAGTGCTTTCTATCATGTAAAAGTCCTCCCACACACAACCTCTCAGGTGAAGGATTTCTCCCTCCCCATTGGGGGAGGTATCAGAAAATTCACACATAAGGGTGAATGAGGGTTTTCATCCCTTCTGATGGGGCATAACTGACTCAATCACACTGATGTGAGAGGCAGCTGCCGTGTCTTACTAGGCCCCCCAGACTCATTTCTGGGACCTTCCACCAGACTGCACATGATCCACACTGTTGCAACAGACAAGAACCTGGACACTCCCAACTGAACATATATTAACCCACTGAAATCTATGTTTTGGGGGCTTCCCTGACCTCTGGTAGACCAGGACTGTGACCATCACTTCAACTAATGAACACTGAAATTGCAGCAACCAAGTCTCATTAATGGATCCACAGGTGGTGATATCTTTCCTCTCTGCTATCTACTTTTATCCTTTCTTACTCTTTCATTTTTTCCTTTCCTTATATTTTCTAAAGTAATATCTTTATACTTTGATATTTCTATATTTCTACAGGTAATAACTAAAACATCTATACTTTTATATTGCTATATTACTATAGATAATAATAACCAAAATAGCTACATACTTCCTTTCCATTGCAGCCAAATTGTTGTGTAAGTAAACCATACATATACATATACATATACATATACCTATACCTATACCTATACATATACATATACATATGTGTGTATGTATACATATAGATGTGTATAAAGATCGGTCATTCCATGCAGTTGCACTCTAATCAGAGTTATTAGATTGATACCCCAAGGGATCTATTAAAAAGAACCTGTGTTACCCTTTCCTTCGGGGGCAGGTCATAACCCGCCCCAAGAGACGTTACTGGATTACAGCATTACAATGCTGTAGATTAAATAAAACTAAACTTTAAAGGAAAAATTATCTTCTAACAAAAAAAAAAAAAAAAGGCGTTAGGGCACTAGTATGACAAATTCTCACTAGTATGACAAATTCTAACCTGTATCCATCTGTTTTCATCTGTATTCATCATATATAATAAGCAAGAACACCCGTTTTATTGAGTTCTTATCCCAATGTTTGCATAAGAAAATCCTGTAGTACAATCCCAGTACAAAGCCTTCTACTGTCCTCTTCTCTGTGTGTCTCTACATCATTTGGCTTAGCAAGTCTGCAGTCCACCCCACCCTTCTTGGGATCCTCACAACAGATTTATCATATTCCAGCTCCAATTTCCAGCCTATTTTACTTTTCTTCTACTGATGACATAATGTCCAATGTTCAATTACAGCGTTTCCTCCTTACATCACACTTTCTCCTAAGATTTCCTCCTCTTACAAAATCTCCTTGGTGATCCACAACCAACACCATCTGCCTGCAGCATTTTTCTTTATTTCCTGCTATTTTCCAGCTTTCTGGCTGCCACATCTATCTTCCTCAGGCTAGATATGGCACAGTCAGCCCTACTGCCAGATTTAGCATATTGCATGCATGTCCAGTTCCCCAGGCCACCCTGGTCCTGCCTAATAGATGTACTTGAAATAGAAATAAGCAAGAAAAAAAGATTGCAAAGTAAAATGTGAACGTTATGAAATACAATTAATGACTGCTACTTAAACATTGGTTTGAAATAGAGCTTTGGTCAATGTCATTGGTTACCAAAAGTGATTGTTAAACTGGTGAAATATACAATCAATAAATAACAACAGAATTCAGTTCTGGAAATTCCTATGAATTTCCTCTCTGAGAAAAGACTGATCCCAAACACAACAACTAAAAGGCATATATTCAGAGTCCTCCAAAAATTGGTAAATGTAAAATTAGTCTTATAATCACAAACCTCTATAGTGAGGAAATAGGAAAGACTATGACAAAACTCCACAAAAAATAGAAAGCAATATGCAACACAGCAGTATAAATAAAGCTGTTTAAATGACATTTCATCAAAAGCAGGATTAGGGCCACAGCAAATTAGCATTTTCTTTAAGTAGCTTAGGGCAAAAAGCTTCTCACAAATGAAATATATGTGCAGCTGCAAATAAAAATAATAATAAAGCAGTCTACAGAGATTAAAACCAGGGCGTTGGTACAGTCTGTAATTTGGTAACTCTAGTGATCATATACATAAATATAAATGTGTTCTAATTAAGGAATCAAGGTTACACTGAAATGATAAGCATATTTTACCAGCTCATACAGAAGATCATCATTCAACCAGTGGTCCCCTACACAATTGTCCAAACCAGCAACAGCTGCATTCACTGGAACCAAGAAGGAAGTGAAGCTTTAGCTTTGAATTTCTACATCTAAAAGCCAAATTAGGGGAAAGACAAGGAAATTAATTACTGTAGCTCAATATTCCATAATGGGTTGAGCTGTCTAGAAATTTCCTGGTGGGATAGTTTTCCATCAGACAATGCTGCTTCTACAGTGTTAAAGCATTTTGCAGGCAAACATAGGTTTCATCCAAAAATGCAATGAATAATCACCAGAGTATTTACCATTCATAGTATCAAAATGAAATTATACCAGAACACCATACCTTGCCTGAGGTAAATATTTAAATTCAAAGGAATAGAACATTTTGATATGGTTAAAATTGGGTTTGGTGCATATTATTTCATCCTGGAAATCAGAACTTTTCCATTCATACTGAAGTAATTACTGAGCATGTCTCTTTCCAGACAGCAAAAAGTCACTCATCAAGCTTGTAATACAGAATAGTAATCAAAATGGGCAATACAATGAAAGTTTTGTAAACAAAGGTGTGTTTCTCATAGAGCAGGAACATAATAGGCATTTTCTAGAAGCACTTGTGTAATGTTGTCATAAATGAACTGAGTTATCTCAGAGAGAACAGGAAACCACTGGGAACAGAGTGGGAAATGATGCTACCTGAAGTTGTGTTAATGCTGGTCTAAAGCCCTTACCTTGCCTACCTGGTTGTATCAGAGTGCACAGGAGAACTGAGGGGAAAAAAAGCAGAATCTGGTCCAAACCAAGAGAAACTTGACTGAGATGGGAAATATGTCAGTATTAACACACAAATCACCCAGTCTGCGCTTGTAAGGGAGAGAGAAACTCAGTGACAGTCATCTGCCCCTTCCAAAGGGCATGGTGATCTACAGCAAGGAACAAAATGCTGGAAACTCTGGGAAAAGATTATATTTGACTTAATGGCATTCTATGCTGTTTATTTGGGTTTTGTTTTTTTATTGTACTAGCAAATGTTTATCCATGTCCTTCACTGTGATGAGTTCAAGAGAAAGTGAAACAGGAGAGAACTGGAGAGTAAAATGTCCCACAAAGAACTATCAGAAGACAGCAGTAAGGAAACAAATTTGTACTGGAAAGCTGCAGATACTGTAAAAGAAAGTAATGGTTAATTTGAAAATGACAGCAACATTAATTGTCAGGAATGAATATAAATTATTTCTCATTTTCATGCACTGTTTTGTTTCTGTTATCGAGATAGAGATGGTAATATAGGAGAAGGAAGGTGGAGGATAGAATTATATACACATTTTTATAGGAAATATGTAAATAATATTCTGATATCTCTTGAATTATTGTCATAAGACTTCATGCAGTGATAAATGAGTGATAAGCTCAGAGAAAAACAGGATATCAGAGACTACAGGAAGCAGAAAAAATACCAGGCAAGTGGTATAGGAAACTGGAGAGCAGAGACGTAAAGTCAATACAGAAAGTAATGTCAGAGGAGTTTTCCTGATGAAAGGATAGAAGTGCAAAGTTACATTGAAGGACATAAACTATTAGAAGAGCCTAGTTAAATAAATTACTGTAGTTCATATTCTTTCATTAATAATTCACATAAAAGTTTTTTAGTGCTCAGACATCATAACAAAGTAATATTGATAAAATATGAAGGAGTATCAAGTAAAAAATTCAAATATTAATTGACTGTTCTAACCTATTAAGGTACTATGCATACATATGATCATCTGGGTTACTCCTGACGTGAATTTAGGTAAGACCCTGGGACCACCTTGAAGTTCTTGGAGCGAGCTGTTGTGCAGTTCCATAATCCCTGCTAACAGGGAGACTGGGAATTGTGGGATCTGTGCCTCCATGCAGAAGACAGTTTCTGATGTCATTTAGAGCCACTCCAGAGGCCCAGTCTTATTTCCTTCTGTTCCAAAGCAAGCACTTATGCAATGGCATGTCTGTGTGTGAACACCTACAAAGCACAATTGATTAAAAGTCAGGCTGATGTTTTGAGTACGTTGAAAGGTCAATTTTAGTTACAAATCCACCCTTCATTTTTGTGCCCACTGTAGTGGAAATCACATAGCTGATATCCCAAAGAGGCTGCATGTTTTTACCCGCATGATATGTCTTTTCTGCCCGGGGATGGCTCCCTTGTCAGCAGCCCTGTACAGGTTGCTTTGCATCACTGTGACCCTTATGTACACTAAAAAGCTGGGGTGAATATTTCACCTACCAGTGCCTCCTGTGTTCTTTGGAGCTGCTGGCCATTGTCTTAGATCCCTGTCTATTTTCAGGAAATCATTGCTGAGAATTCCGGGGTTTTGTGTTTTTCTAATGATATGCACATGTTGTATGTTGGTATATTTCCATACCTCTTTGTCCCTGCCCTAAAACCTGTTTATTAAATCTACTTATGGGAATACATATGGAAATTTATAGGAAAGTATTCATAAATTCCTTATAATCCAGTTTCCAAGAAGAAGAATATTTGAAATTTATGGTAATAAAAGTTTTAAAAAATAAAATGGACAAAATATTAAAACCGATACAAAGCTATAAATTAAAAAAAAATTTCAAGTTATATTTCATTTTTTGAAGACTACAGTCACACGTCTGATGCTTTCCTATTATCATCCAAGCTAATTAAAATTTGACTTCTACATCTCCCTTTTAAAAAATCTTTTCTGCTTCAATAAAAATGCAAACTGCCTGTGAAAACAAAAAATTAAGTTGCAAAGTTATAAGAAAAAGGAAGCTCCTTCCATGCTAGCAAAAAAAGAATGTGAATCAATGACATCACTTTGTTTAGGCCTGTTACTGTAAATTTCATTCATGCTCAACTTTTATATTTAGTTCTACATTTATGTTAACATATTTTGTCATAAGTTCTAGATACATATATAGACATAAGTATGTCACACACATATATAAATGTATACAACTATATTTATAAGTCTATGTACAAAATGTGCTTATAGGAGCTTTCTCTTCAAGTTCACTTTAACAGAACATAACATGGCCAGGTAAAAAAAACAATTTCCTGTCTTCATGTTTGCTTCCCTCTCACTCCTTTCAAAATCTAAGGGGGAAGATGCAATTATGAGACGTCAGCCATGCAGTGTTTTCTTATTAATTTCTCTCTTGGGCCTGCACAGCCAGGTTTTGGGAGTGGGGGTTTTCACAGGGGTCACTTCTGTGAGAACCTACAAAAGCCCCCCCCACGTCCAACAGAGCCAGTGCAGCCAGATCCAGGACGGCCCTGCTGGCTGAGGCTGAGCCTATGAGCAACAATAATAGCAATATCTCTGTGATAACTGATTTAAGAAAAAAAAAATGTTGCTGCACAGAAGCATCCAGAGAAGAGAGAATTGGACTATATGGGAGAAACAACCCTGCAGACAGTAGGACTAGTGAAGAAGGATGGGAAGGAGGTGCTCCAGGTGCCAGGGCAGAGGTTCCCCCACAGTCTGTAGTGAAGACCATGATAAGGCATGAACAGTGTAAAATACTCCCTCTTCTCAACTTCATTTTTACAGAACTTTTCTGAGTTTCTCAGGCTCACCCTGGATACAGTAAGAAAAAGCAAGGAAAAAAGCAGCTGTGGGAAACACCATGAGGAGTCAAACTTGCAGTCAAGTTTAATATAACTCAAACTTCAACATGATTTTAAAGCACAGCAAAAGGGATCAGGCTGAAGTTTTTTAAATGGGATCTCAAAATAATACTTTAATATGTTAAGGCTCTTCTGTTTAAGTATTTGTTTAGACTAGAATTTTAGACAGCCATAGAAACAAAAGACCTGATTTTAAGTTTTCAATATACTTTGAAGCACACCTACTCTATGCAAAAGCCAGGGTCTGAGGATTAATTGATTCATGCAAGGCCAGAAGAACAAAGGAAACAACCCTCTCCTTCCCTTAGGACCTTTGTCTGGATATAAGTGAAGATTTGGCACATCTCTTCAAGTTTGCTCCATGTCAGACAGCTGTCAGAGCAATATTTGCAAACCCAAGACAAATGCCTGGGAGCAGTGCTGTGCCAGGCAGTGGCCCCATCACTCCTCTGCCTCCCCAGGGCCTCCCCAGTGTCCCCGCAAGGCCCCGCAGCCCGGGCTGCTCTGCACCCTGGCCTTTCCAAAGCTCTCCCACAGAGTTTGCGTCTTCTGTCCATACCAGATTTTCACCCTGGAACAATTTGAGGCCATCTCAGGGACTCCATGGGCACAGGGCTCCTTCCCCTCTGTTAAGGAACCATGGAAACCCTCTCTTGTCTTTCAGGAGATGTGTGCTTTTGGTAGGCTAAACTCATCACTGTTATCTACCTTCTCTCTTAGCATACTTTCTCTTCAAGGTGTACTTTGTCCCTCAAATGGTATTTTTATTTATTTAGTCATACAGTAATCTGAAATAATTTGGGGAATTAATTAACAAGATATAAATAAAATAACAAAGGAAGCTACACACTGTGAGGCTCACTGTCTCTTAAGAAGTTGTTTGGGTTTTTTTTACAAATAAGAGGTTTGTAAACAAACCACAAATTCCAGTCAAGTTCTATTTATGTCTTTGGTAGATAACTCTGTATATGTTTTGTTATATTTTGCAGATAAGACAAAAGTTATCTTCATTAACTTCATGAAGCTTAATTTCTCAATGAAAAACCCTAGGGTATTCAAAGTGTATTAAATGAGAATGTTATTTTCCAGCTGTATTATTTTGATTAAGTCATTGATGTTACAAAATAAGTTACTGTATTTATTAGCATCTAAGGCACCACATGACTGTAAATATGCACCTGTATAAATGTTTTGCAGAGTCACCACTCTGCCCCAGAACCAACCTGGCAGCATGGTATAGGCCTTTCCCTATGCCTTGTCTTCACCACAGCCCCCAAGAGCTGGTAAAACCATGTGGTATCAACACTCATCGGGGTCAGGCCAGGCACTGCATGTGCACTGTGCTCATTTCTCAAATTATGCCCCTCTGCTTTGGAGACAGGGCACTGCTACTCTCCTTGCCCTTGTTTTTGAGGGAAAGCCTAAACGCGTCATACTTGTGCAGAAAAGATTCAGAGATCACAGAACTAGGGAATGTTAAGGGTTGGAAGGGACAGTAAAGAACATCTAGTTCCAGCTCCTACTGCCATAGGCAGGGACACCTCCCACTAGACCAGGTTGCTCAAGGCATTATCGAACCTGGCCTTGAACACTGCCTGGGCTGGGGCATCCACAGCTTCTCTGGACAGCCTGTGCCCCAGTGTCTCATTACCTTCACAGTAAAGTATTTCTTCTTAATATCTAATGTAAACTTCCCCTCTTTCAGTTTGTACCCATTACTCCTTGTCCTGTCACTACAGTTCCTGATCAAGAGTCCCTCTCCAGCTTCCCTGCAGGCCCGTGCAGATACTGCAAGGTTGCCATGGGGTTTCCACGCAACCTTCCCTTCTCCAGGCGGAACAGCCCCAACTCTCTCAGCCTGGCTTTGTAGGGGATGTGCTCAAGTCCCCTTATCAAATTAAGGTCCCTCCTCTGGATTTGCTCCAACACTTCCATGTCTTTCTTATGTTGGGGACACGAGAAATGGACACAGCAATTCAGGTGGGGTCTCACCAGAGCAAAGTAGAGAAGGAGAATCACCTCCTTTGATCTGCTGGCTACCCTGCTTTTGATGAGTTTACAAAGAGTGGAAACCCATAAATTTTATTTATTTATATTAAAGATACATAAATTCGTCAAATTTCTCACTGGATGGAATTCCACCTTTATGTTTTGATGACTATGTTCAGGACTAATATATTAAGTAGTCTATTTTCATCTACATAATCCTCCTTGCTTTTTTGCTACTAATGCTCATTCAAGAAAGATGTACGTTCCCACTATTTCAAAATTCAGAGAAAATGGGCCAGGCAGCTCTTTTGGAATGCCCTGCAAATTAGTCAGTCTTGGTGAAATAAAATTTGGTTGACATAGATTCAAAGTACACACTTTTCAGAGACTTTTAGATTACTAGCAATGACTTACAGGTTACTAGAAGGCTAGAAGTATATAACTGATACATTCTTATTCTTTTTCTAACATCTTAAAAAAGATACATTCACTGAAAACTTTTGCCTTTTTTGTCGAACACCCGAGAGCACAAAACTGGTCATGCTGTCTGAGCTTATCAAATCCAATCCCATTATGAAGGCAAATACATCACAATCTTACATAATAGTTTTTCCACACTGTTGCCCAGAATTTTTGTAGATGTTTGCTGTTTGTGCTGTTTCTTTTGACCTTCTCCATTTCCCTACTTTTTCTTTTCCTCTTTCCTTTCTTGGCTTCTGGTCCTTACCTGTTTTGATAGTTTTTTTCTCTTTGTTGATCAGCTCCTGGAAGTTTCAGCCTTTCCCTTTCCTATTTGTTTACAGCCACCTCGGTTTTTCTTCCTCGTAGTTTCTTTTCCCTTGATACTTTATTCCATCTGTAAGATGGGACAAGATGTAAGAGTCTTTCCAACTTCACTCTGACTTTTTCCCCGGCAAATGGCCAAAGGGGTTTGGGGGTTTCATGGCCTCTTGTTTACAACATTACAAGTGAAAGACTATGCATGAGTTCCAGGTGATTCCATGAAAGCAGTCCCAACAAAAACAAACAAAAATATGAGCTCAGATTCTTTGGCTTCTCCTAAGTAATATATTTCTGATGTTTAAATTAAGTTATATCACCTCAAACTTGGTTGTGTAAAATGTAAGCACTGAATGATCCTTTAATAGCAAGCTCCCTTCCTCTTTCCCTGAAGATTTTAAAGGTTCTCTGCTATTATTAATTATATTTGTAGGCTCAACACTCTTTCATATTAATTAATCTGCTCAATTTCATTCTCACATAATTTTACTCTGAAAGAATATAAATCTTCAAACATTAATAAATACAGTCTAGCTGGTGTTATTAGAGAAATTTAACATCTATCTCTTTTTTTGTTTGGGAGTAGGCAGGGCATGAAGATTTAGTTTGCAAGTCTTTCATATTTCTAGTAATGTAAAATGACAGACTTTCATAATTTTGCCAAAACAAAAATTCTTTAGTCTATTAAAGACTAGAAGTTGCATCTGTATAAAAATGATAAAAATGACAAAATATATCACACAGAAATTGACAGAACAAGTATAATGCAAAGGAGATGTGGCTTGATTAGAGCTCTCTCCATAGCTATGGAGAGCTATGTCAGTGCAATTGTAATTATCTTTCTCTACTAAATCCACTATCACCTATTACCTATGACTACCGCTATATATCACATCAGAAAAGTACTCCCTTCAGGAAGGCATTGCCACTTTTAACAAAAGAAGTTACCATGCAACCATGCACTCTCTCTTATCATCAGAATTTCTGTCAATGAGTTAAATCAAAAATTGTTACTCTGCAGAGCACTTCATCCAGCTGTAAAACAGGAATGTTTAATGTAAGGAATGTGGAAATATCCATTTGCTAACTATTAGAAGTGTTAGACTTTGTAGGCCAGAGAAATCTACAACTAATTTTGGGGAAAAAAAGTGTTTGCTTATCTTTTTTTCTGACTCATCTTTTCTCATTCACCATATGGAAGCTGTTTAACTTCTTTTTCCATTAATTTAGTGAGCCCATTTCAAAATCCAGGATATCCCTGCCTTTTTTCAAATTGCAGCTGATTTAGGGAAAAATTAGGAAAAATATGCAGAAAAATTGGTTAAAAAATGTATAGGAATCCTTGTTTGTCCCTCTTTGGTGTCTAATTCTGGTGGTCTGTAACAGTTTCTGTCAATCTGCCTAAACTAACAGCAACTGACTCCTGTGCTTGATAAGAACTATGTCAACAGTCTGAAAACTTAGCTTCTCTTTCAAATTCTTTGTGATTATGCCTGCTAAACCTAAGAAAATGTCAGGCTCCATGTGCACAGAAAGCGCTTGACAACCAACCATTTGACTGACTCAGTGGATTCTTCATGCATCTGTACACACGCTTTCTTACCTCAATGGTAATACCTTTGGGACAAGAGTCAGTTTTCTGCCCCAAATTTGGAGACGCCGTTTTTTCTAGGTAGAACAGAGAATAACAGCAATAGCTATAATGCATTGTCAGCCCAACCTCAGAGATCATAAGAAGTCCTGTTATGAATGAATGCTCCAAGCCAGACACAGTATAAATTACAGAACAATAAACTGAGCACCACAGTAAGCTGAGATATGTGTCAGTAGGAGATAATAATTACCACTACAACTCAGATAAAATTATTCTGAATAAATGCATAAAAATCCAAGTAATTTTTTCAGTCATTACTGCTCATGAAATATATGCTGGAAATGAGAAGATTTAATCACAAAAAGAAAGTAGAGAAGAGGCATTGTCATGGAGTCTCACACTCAGCGATAATATTTACTCAGCAAGGAAGATAACACAAGAATGCGAAATAGAAAATAACATGTGAAGGAAAAACATTATAAAAATAAATTTTCTGTGGTGCTGTGGGATCACCTGATATCAGACTCACAAGGGCACTGCTTGTTGTACAACTCGGGATTTTTCAGAAATGGCACAGGTGTAATGCCTTTAAAATATCATGTTCTTATCAAAATCCAGGCATCTTTACCTACCCCATTCTCCTGTGTCATCCTGGCCTTCTGAATCCATGTTGCCGATTCCAGGGAAGAGACAGTATTTATATACACATTAACACCAGGCGAGAGACTCATGTTGGAGCTGCTGCCATGTGTGATGAGTCCTCCCACTGACCACAGAGGGGGTCTGCCCTCTGCTCCCTCAGCAGCACAGCAGAGACACATTTGCCTTTTCAAGTCATATCCTCTGATCAAACATTTTTGCTTCCCAGACAAAGGCAAGGCCTGAGCTCATGTGTTTTATGGGCTGTGCTTAGCACACAGAGAGACAGTGAGGCCATGTTAGACTCAACCAAACGTCAGGGAAATCCTTATGAAGTGCAACCTCAGCTGGAGAAGGGGGTTTTAAAATTAAAGTCTTGTTAAATATTAGAACATAACATGTGCCAGAATGTTTCAATCCAAGCAATTCATGCTTTAGATATTGTCAGATTGTCTTTGTTGATGAATAATGAAATGAAAACCATGTTTGTTTGCATTGATCGTGTATGTCAAAAAAAATTAAATCGTTTGACAGATGCTAGTCAGGTTTCACTGAGTATTAGATTATCAGTCATTTAATGAAAGATATAATTTTAAGCTTTTGTAGTTAGAAGAATAATAGTCTGATTAACATCAACTATAAAGCAATGTAATATCATAGCATATATAAAATATAATGCTAAAAGTTGCATAACAAGAAATAAGTGTTTTATTGAAGGAGAACAGAATAAAAAGTCTGGGAATGCTGCAAAGTAAATAAATAAAGACCAAAAAAGTATGACTTTTTTTTTAATACAGTTTTGTAACTATTTGCATTCCACACACTTACTTTTTTGTTTGTTTGTTTGTTTTTACCAATTCAATTACCTTGCACATGCCTGACAGCACAGCTTGGAAACTGAAATCAATTTCCAGCATCAAATGATGCCTGGAGAAATAAAAGAAGGCTTTGCCTGATACAGAAAGATTTAAAGTACTGAATGACTAATAAATACGAATTCTGGTATGAAGCTCAGACAGGTTAAATGAACAGATTTTTTCAGAGACTATCAACATTCAGTATTAACAGTGGAAGTAATGGAATTTCTCAATAAAAAGATTTTATACTACCAGCACTGAAAATTTTTTACCCAAACATCCATGAGCATGTATGGATGTATGTTTGACTTCAGCTTCCAGTGCTCACAGTCTAAAATTCTTTTTCCAAATTAAAGTCTATTTCATTATGGAATACATTTCCTGTTCCTAGGATTCACACAAAACTTGTTAATTCTGTTAAGCCTTTGTCAAGATAATTCATAGATGTCACAGTGAAACTGTGTCCTTCTGTAGCCAATAACATTGAAAAATTGGATTCAGTATTTTTTAAAGACATGAATGCTTTGCGAACACCTGTAACAAAGCAACTGAGCCCAGAACTCAGTAAAATTATTTCATTTGCAGCTGCCTACTCCAACTTAAGTTTAAAAAAGCAGTAAGAATATATCATTTCTAAAGGAGGCTGAGTAGATCAAACAGTAATTTTTTAAGCATCTTACAAAGATTCCACTAAAACCTAGAAACTCTACTAATATAATCCACATACTTTTCACATATTTCTCTTTTCCCAGTAGTATTTTGCACTTACCATATTATAGAGAATGTTTTAACACAAAAGATAGGTGGGGTTTAGCAGTACAGAAAGCATTAAATGATAACTATCATCTTATTATTTTCACTCAATATCACTGGTTTCACATTCACTAAATTCAATGTGGAAAGAAAACCACTCATAGAATCAAATAATTGTTAATCCATGTTACTTTTGATAATTTTTTACAGTTATTACTCTGCAATGTGAAACCCCTCAGGGGAAGAGAAAACTGATAGATGTAATAAAAAAGACTACTTTGTCAAACACATTATTAAATTGCATGAAAACTCAGCATGCACAGATTAGTATTTCCAGGTGTTTCAAAATCCAGAGTCATTGCAAGACAAACTACATGTGTATGCTGCAGCTAAACACCATCCTTTTTCACAGCCGTGAGAAGATGAGGCAAAAAGGGCAGAAAATACAACTGATATTCAAGACCTGGGAAAAAATTAAAAGCCTAGGAAGGAAACCATTACATACACTAAATGTCAAATAATATTTGCAGCTAGAAGTTCATCACCTTTAGCTGCTAATCTAGATTTCTGTGAAGGCCTAAAAAGAATTTAGATGCAACTTGTGGATGAAGGCATAGTAGGGTTTCTGAGTTTCACTAAGTTACACTGATTTTGAAGATTTCTACTGCTAATCCATCTGTGGTTTTAAATCTACAATTATTACCAGAGAGAGCAAGCACTAACAGAAGAGAGTGAAACACGGGGAAGAAAGAGCTGGAACTTAAAACAGAGAAGTACAATAGCAGTACCATTAAACTTGGTGACTAAACCCTGTTCAGAGCATCCCAACCAGCACATGCATTGACAGAGCTCCTTCTGCTGCTTTAAAAATACGTATCTTAAATAAAAAGACCTTGGTATTGTTCGCAAATACCATACAGTAGTAGGTGATGTACTGCAGACAGTTCTTATTTCAAATAGCAGGAAACTGAAAGAATCTAGATACAATTTTATGCTGTCAGCAAGCACTGAGTCTTGAGGTAGTCACAAATACACTTTGTGAACATGTGTATTTTCACATGCTCTTGGACCTTTATTTGCAGCATAAACTGTTCTTTTCTATTATCAAGGGTTTTTTCCTCCCAAACTGCTTGAGGTGACTACAAGAAATTTTGTGATCTGGGAGAGCTAACATAGAAGCCTAAGGTGCACAAGGAGAACACTTACTTTGCCTGTCCCTATGTGTGTAAAGCTCTGCATCCCTTTTGAGCCTGTCTGTGTCCCTCACTTCCCTGTCTTCTCTTCTACATTAGTCTTAGGTGATTATAAGGGCATGGGTTTCAAAGATTTGGAGATGGTATTAATCTGTGTCAAGTGGTGATCTGAGGAAATCTTCAGGGCACAAAAACACTGGGACTGATTTTTAAGCCCAGGATTAAGCAATGAACCTTTTTACTGGAGAATTTGCATTGGAAACCTTCAGAAATATAGGAAGATTAAAAGTTTACCTATTCTATTACCATGATACATTTTTTTAGAGTCGGGTCACATACATGTAGAGGTGGTTTTGCACAGAAATGAGGCAAAGAAAAACAAAGCACAATCATTAAAACCAGAACCCTCAGCTATATCAGCTCACACAAAAAAAAGGCCTCTAAAGCACCTTTCCGAACCCAGAACTCAGTGAAATTATTTCATTCACTGCCTACTCCAACTTAAGTTTAATAAAATAAAATTAATAGTTAAATTAACACCATGTTCCTTGAGATTTCCCTATTACATTCACAGTGTCTCAGAACTATCCAGATTATTTCATGAATCTAAGATATGAAATATATAAAAGCATACTTTACTTTAGAAAAACAGACAGTGGAGAAATTTGTGCAGAAAAACATAGCTTGAAACAGCACTTGATGCTACTTCTGATTTTTAGACATTAGATCTCCAAATAAGAAACAATTACCAAAATTGTATATTCTGCAACTAAATTCTAAATTTAAATGCAGACAAT
>WEIT01041930.1:0-20797 GCA_013389985.1 Dryoscopus gambensis | reverse complement strand
CAAACATCCCTAAACACGGGATATGAAAAACCTTTAGTTATGTACAATTCTATCACTTCAATTCAATTCACTTCCTCATTCTAGGTAAGTGTGGAGTCAAATTCTGCCCATATGGAAGAAGGCTTATTCAGACCTTATATTTCAGAGGTTACTGCAGCACTTAGCTCTACCCAGGTTTTTCTGCATGGTTCTTGGGGGAAAAAGAAAGGTGTGAAAAAGGGGAAAGACTATTGATATGCTCAAGTTCTTCAGTTCTTCCCCTTGTGTTACAGGATATATATGAAATTATGGCTATGATGGTAAAAAATAAAGCAGGCAAATTCTTCTTACAAAGCCTGTTATGCCAACAATAGGCTGAATATTATTCCCACCGAACACAGGCAAGTTGGTAGTAGCGGCTCCCAGTAAACTGTATAATATTTGGAACATATTCTGGGATTCAGATTCTTCTCTTAGGGAATAAAAACATTTACTTTTCGTCCCAATCCTGCTTTAACAAGACTGGAAAGAACTTATTGCTGATTCTAATAAAAAATAAGCTCCTTCCAAACCTAGTTTTATTATTTTGTTTTGAATGCACAAGAACACTCGCCAGCAGAGGGGGTATAGCTCAACCATTTCTTGTGCTAGAAGAGGCTGTCACAATATGAAAGAGAGGACAATATGAAGGAGAAGAGGTGGTGCAAATTTACATGCCTTCAGACAGAGGAGCTTCAAGGGGAGAAGGGCTTCTGGAACGCACCATGAAAAAGCAGTAGGAAAACAAATATTCATTTCAGGCTTTAGCATTTTAATATAAGCCAACCAAAAGACAGAAGAAATCACCAGTACCTTCAAATGATTTCAGACTAAAACATCTTCTGCTAAGTATTTTAGCTCCACAGTGTAAATATCCTACTTATTTTGAATACGGAAATTCTGTGTGTCAAAAATTTCCAGGAATAGACCTAAGCATCATGTAATTCAGTGAGTTTCAGCATTACAGCAAAATAAGATATTGATGTATTCTCCTTGAGAAATCATGGGCAAAAAACTTAATACCATTATGTGAGTCCAATCTAGTTGAACTGGAANGGTGAGGAAAATTCCCTCCCAAAAAAGGGAACACACCTCAAGGTCAGACAGGAGATGTGTTTTTATTCTGCAGAATTCCTGGCTGCCATCAAACTAACTGCAACTAGCAAAAGGGAAATTTTTCAGATTTCCAAAAATATGTCTGAAGAATGTTGACAAATATATGAGCTGTCATTGACAAGCAAGTTCAGGTTCAAACTACCAAACCAGTCTCTTATTTAAGAGGCCTGGGGTTTTGAGCAATTATATTAGACATTTTTATGTGAAGACCTCACAAATACCTTTGAGGCCAAGGTGTGGTTGCCCAGCACTTCCCAAATTAGACTCTTAGGTCATGATTCAAGAAACCTCTTTAGTAAGTGCTTAATTACTAACCCAAATGCATATATGTTATTCTGAGCTTCAAAGTCAGACTCCGGAAGTGGCGGCACCCGATGCAGGAAACCTTTTAGAGTCTGCTCCAGCCCAGTAAGTGAAGCAGACCTCACAGAGCCTTGCCAGAAGGATCCTGGTCAGGTATGAATTCTGCCGAAGCTTTGTAAAACTTCAGAGAAATACCCATCTTTCTCAGACTTCAACTGTACAGTAGTTCAAAAAACAAGAACAACGTTCTACGATGTTCTAGAAAGTTAAAAGGCTTTTGTTACGGGCCAGCGCAATTCATGTTTAAAAAGCAAAATAACCTGATGCTACATGTCAAACTATTCCTATATTTTAAAAGCAAAATAAATTCCAGTGTTGAGTCTTACAGTCCGTGGCTTCAAATGGATTTAAAGGGGTGTAATTCAGGACAGCATTAGCTCTGTTGTCAACGCTCAGTTTGAATAAATAACACCAGTATTACACAGACAACCATGCACATCTGCTCTATTCATGTAAATGTGGGGGGGGTTGATCTACATAAATTTTGTGTAATATAGGCATGTATCAGTTAAAGAAGCAAAGTGTACCTGTGCTACACAGTTCTCTTTGTCTCTGTTAATGATATTCAAGGCAACCCCAAGAGGTGGTTCTTTGTACAGGCCACACATGCATGTGATGATTGCCAATATGATCCAAATGTACTTACAAATAATTTTGCCCATACGAGAGGGTCTTTGCCCAGAATACACTGCACAGTCGCTACTCAGCTAAAGGCCTATTCTATCCTCAGAGAAACCAGAGGAAGAAAAAAGAGAGAGAAAGTGAGACACGGGGAAAATATTGCAGTAAAGAACAGAATTATTTATTTTCTTGTACTAGGCTAAACAGACACAAGTCCTGCCTGAGAGCCTCTCTTAATCTCTCCAGTTGCTCCATTTTCCCCTTAATCTTTTGTAATTGCAATATTCTCAGATAGTCCTTGCCTCTAGTAAATTGCACCTTGTAGCTTCCACGCAACCTGGAAGAGAGGGAAGAAAGACAAAGGCAAAAGGCCCCACGTCACCCCAAAAAAGGTCACACAGTTTTCTGGACTTAAAATGTGTATTCGTATTAAACTCTTTTCAAATGCCGGGAGGCTAATTATATAATTAATGGAAAATCTGACATTAAATGAGTTAATTTTGTTCTCCTCAATGTGGGTGACATCTAAATTTGAAATTTCCTCTCAAACTGTTAATTAATTTTTCTAATACAGACCATAATTCTCTCAAGTGAGGGAAACTGAAGAGAAATATGTTTTGATCCCAGGAGCTGCACTGCCTAACAAACTTAAAGGGTCAACACTGAATGGAGGAACATCTATTTCCTTTGTAATTAAAGCAATAGGGAGACCCATGCCCAGTTTGCTGCAAAAGCTTTCCATGACAGTTTCTGGAAAAAGCTGGGGGTAATCTGTTCAAAGGACATGTTGTGGCTTTAGGGTCTCTGGCTGTATTCATACCAGTCTGTATTGAAATCTGAGAGATCTGGGTTCAGTTCCTGACTGTCAGAGGCTCCTGGGTCATCAAACAGGGCAGAAGAGTCAATTAATTTCATTATGTCTCATTTCCAGTTGAAACATGAAGATAATAAAGCTCCTTTATGAGTGGGGCAGGAGAGGGAGAACAATCGCTTACAAAAATATTTAAGAATGAGTAACTGAAATCCTTCCCTATGAACAAATTAAAAAAACCCCACAAAATTTAAATAATTAAAAGGGAAAAGATATCAGTATATATACATATATTTCCAGCAAAATAACCTGGTTTATTGGAAAAAATATTTTGAGTTAAAATGAAAAAAAAAAAAAAGGAATGAATGGCAAATTTCACTCAGTTCTGCTCACTTAGGATTACTCACAAGTACAAGGATTTGAAAGAAATAAATCTGTAATTATACTGAGACTTTGTTCCACACATAGGCTGCAGTTTCGTGAATAACTTCACCTTATTTACCACTACTGAGAGCAGCAGTCCTGCCCTCCCTGTTGTCCATGATTGTGTGCTCCAGCTCTCTTGTTTGTGCTGGCATCAGTGCTTGGGCAGCTGCGCAGCTGGACTGAAAATTAATCTGACTACAGAAAAAAAAGTGGGTTTTTTTTAGCTAAAGCAGCTCCCTGAACCGACAAGCTGCGTGCTGATACAGAGAGAGGCAGCAATGAATGGCTGACGGATAAAGGAGAGCGAGGGACAAACTCTTTCAGTGACCCCAGGGACTTAAATAGGCTTAAATCCATCATGAAACCACTTCCTCAGCCTTATCCCCACAGGCCAGAGGATCCTTTTCTATCTTTGGTGGGGGAGAGCATCTTCGCACAGGCAGAAGGCTAAGGAGTTACTTCCCACAGATACTGCCTGTACACACATAGGAATTGCAAAGATATTCAAGACAATTTGTCCTGGAGAAAACAAAGATAAATGACATTTACCATGGGGCAGACTCTGGCCATGGCCAGTCATCACCAGAGCATCGCATGCTATTGGCTTATGTCCCTTTTGTAATATGCATTTTTATTTAGCAGAAAATACACAGTAACTCAATATAGTAGGTCCACAAATAATGTCAGGAAAAGTTTTATTTGACTTAAATTAATGACGTAAAAGGGATCATACATCTGACTTAATGAGGGAAAAAAAAAAGTGGTTTTGGCCCATAAAAAGGAATTTGTCCAGGGAAGCATTCTAGAAGTAATAATCTAAATATTCCTACAAGGAATCACAGTTACAAAACTTGTGACATTTTCTCCTCCTGTGTGTCTTTGACTGAGTACTGATTTTAATACAAACATCATCTGGATAATCTCATACTTAATTCTGAAAAGGCTTACTTTCCTAAAATTCAATTTTGATAATAAATGTTTAGTCCTAGTAGAAAATTTTACTTCTCAGATTCTGGTGAATAGTTAAAAAAAGGGTCCCTAGTGACATTGGCTACATATTCCTTGCAGATTTATAAAATATTTTGCAACAGAAATGCTGTAGAAAGTAAAGTATCATTTTACTTAATGTCAAAACCTAACTCAGTAATATCCTTAACTTCAATTTTTAATGATGCAAATACCACATTGATCCTTGTCTTGATTACATTTCTAATACTCTTTTATGAGCAGCTTAAAAACAACAGAGTAAGAGCAATGTCTTTATGTGATTTAAAAGCACCAACAACTCAAATGACTCTTCTGTGTAGTCATGCTTAAATTGATTAAATAGATTCAGATCTTAGGAAAGTTCTGTAATTATACTTCAATTACTACCCAAGTTTTAAAAAATAAAGTAAGAGAAAAAAGGATAGAAGTTATCAGATGCCTCATCTTCCTTGTTATTACATTAAATACGCAATTTTAAAATACATAGTATGTTAAAAGACACCAATAAGGAGTTCTTCATTTATGCCAAGTGAGCTGATCATTTTCTAATGATGAAAGTATTTCTCTGAGCAGGAACACTTAAATAGAAATTTTCACAATCTCCTTCTCCAGCTAATTAAAAGCACTCCGTCTGATTAAATATAAGTCTGAACAATGTTTTCCATCCCTATCCTTCCCCATTCCGTAATAAATTGGTGCTCTTGAGTGAGCTGAGGCTCTTGGTTTAAGTACTGACCCTAAACTAATTTTATTTTTATTATTTTAAGAGTTCTTAAAATATTAGCTCAAGTGAAAAATGAAGGCACGAAGTCTTTGCATACAGGCCTAACAGATGCTGCCAGCATAACACTTTAATGAATGACCACTTCCACAGAATGGAAGAGATAACATTTTGCGCCATTCAGTAATTGGAAGGGAATGAGCTGCCTCCCTTCACAAGATCTGTGCTCTTCCTACACCTCACACAGCAACTTGTCCTGTGGCTCAGGGAACCAGGGCAAGTTACAGGAGCTATGACAGACGGCAAACCCTCCACAGCTCTCACGTGTCCCTTGCAGCTTCCCCCTCCATCGACGGCTGTCCATGGCAATCCGGCAACTACGGCTGGATGGCTGCTGTCACCTGCGCTGGTGACTCCCTCCCGACACAGCACTGGGTCAGGTGGTGGTGGTGGCGTGCGGAAGCTGGGCTCCCCACGCTGGGCTCCCCACGCTGGGCTCCCCACCCTGGCATCCCCGGGCTGCCGAGCAGGCAGCCGGCTCAGCCTTGCCTCCTCCTCCTCCTCCCTTCTTTCTGTCTCTTAACCGCTGTGCTCGGCAGCAGCTGGAAGGTTTTAGCAGTCCTTGAATGGCTCCTCTCCGGCAGTGGTTTCTATAAATTGGGCTGGTAACCTGGCAGACCACAAGCAACTTGCCTGGAATTAAGGCTAACTGTAAGACTACATTATGGTCTAAACCAGAAAATTACAGGATATTAAAAAAAATAAAAATAAAAAATGTTGCCCCCCTCTTCCCTCCGTTCTCCCCACTCATCCCACCCTTGCAACCTCTCTGCTTCATGAGTACCAGGCTAGGGCTGAGGTGAACATGGCTTAATTAATATACTACCTACACATTTCCCATTTTTATTAAATTAATTTACCCAGTTAACTTTTTTAGTTATAAAAAAATTAACTAAGCCCTGCCACAAAGAACAGTACTGCTATTTAAACTATCAATTAACAGAGCTTTTAAAACAGTTTTGTTTCAGGTAATAGTGTTTGTAAACATATCTGAGAGCTGTAATTCATTCTCCCAATGTAAAAATAAAAATATTTGTAAATATATTGTTTTAATTTTTTTAATGTTATCACTGTAAATATTAAAGAAACCAGAGTAAGACACCTTTTAGTACTTATAATACCATTTGCTGTTAAATTTTTAGTGTTATGAAAAACCTTTTTGTTCAAAAGCTAAGAATTATGCATGCAGTGTATTTTCAAAGGAAGCCCTAGTCCGTGTGAAAAAAACACCACACCACCAATTTAGCTCTCTGCAAAAATAGATGTCTAAAGATCATAGCCTGCTAATGAAATCTTTTTTAAATTTTGCCTGTGGAGTTCCCATTCAGATTATGCAGCCTGAGAGATGATTGAGACACAAGAAATATGATAATTATTACTTTTCATAAAAGACAGAAAGCATAGCTGTAAGATTACCTTCTAAAATGCCTCCAGCTATCTGATTTCAGAGTAGCACCTTAACAAGGGCAGAAGGTAAATCCTCACAGTATCAGAGGCTGTGAGGGAAAGACAGGAGTTTAAAGGAAAATAACACCTCCTCTTTCTTGAATTTGCAGCCTAAAAAGTTTGAGGTAATTGTACCACTAACAGACCATGTTTAATCTTTGAAAGTACATTTGACAGATCAAACACAGAAGCTGTAAATTACCAGTAATGTCAGCAATCTTTCCATTTAACTATCAGTGTATCAAACCACAAACTCAAAGAACACAGTAATAACTCGAAGATACGAATCTAAGGAGACTCAGCCTGTATATTTATTTGGTTCTCAAGTACATGGTTAAACTGCAAGAGACAAATACATTTGGTTTTCTCAGCAATAATAGGGATATAAAAAGAGGTATATGCAAAAAGTAGAACACTGAGTGCCAGAACAGTTACATTTCCCAAACATTGCAGGTACAGAGCCAGATGCAAAAGAGCATTTTGAGCTGGAACACCCACATGAAGGGAATGACTGAGAGTTATTTCAGTGCAGCTACTGGAAAAAGGGGGAGAAGCCCGAAGGCTGATTTTGCTTGTGCTCCAGTGCGCTCTGCCTGGCTGATCGTGACCTTGAGGGAAGAATGGGACCATGTGAAGTATGGAGATGAGTAGCGCTGGAACACCTGGCTACAACCTTCTGTACTACAGAGAGCATCCATCCGTCTATTACTGGTATTAAAGCCTTGGGATGTGAGCTTAATATTTTTGAAAAGGTTTCATGGAATCATATGTAAGCCTGGGAGTCTGGCCCAGTCTAAACCTGACAACTGCGACAAATTTACTCACGTGTGCATTATTTTGGTACCAAGACATTTCTACCTGGAAAAGGCTTAGTGAGCATAAGGCTTTAATGATAACTGTAGCAGTGTAGTTATTTCCTTTGCTAAAGCAAAAAAATACATGACCGTAAGGAACCTCGGTATCAGACTAAATGAACTACATGATGACAACTTTTTAAAATACATGTATGGATTTAATTAAAGTGATAACATTTTATAATGTAAATAACACAAAACCAATCAATGATAACCAGCCATAATTTCCGCTGTAACGAAAATAATAAAACCAGGCAGTAAAACCATGTGCTATTTCAATTACTACTACTTCTGGTTTTCCTGGTGTTGAAGCACTTCACACAATTACTGCATTTTCAGTGTTCAGTGTTAAAAGTCTACACGGGAGAATCAAGACCATCCAGCAGTGTCATTATTCTTCCTTCTTTTTCTCTCCCATGAAGGCTCTCTGTGAAACAGGATTCTCTGAAATTGTTTCTCATCAGTCAGAGCCCATGCTGCAATTGCAATCCATACATCGCAGCCTGTGTAAAGTTGCTACTGTAACTTTGTTTACATTTTCACACCACACTACATATCTACAAAGTTCCATTACTATCTAACCAAACATCATTTCCATTTTTAATCGATGGGACAACATCTCTCTTGCCTGCTTTTCTTCTTACAACGGAACAGTGCCACATACAACTTGAGGCCAGTTTACTGCTGGATGACTGAGGATGCCTTCTGCAGCAGCAGGAGATGAGCATGTGTTTGGCATTATACGTACAAAGGGATATGGGTCCAGCAATACTGAGGGTCGTTACTTCTCATTCTAAATGCCTGGAATCCACACTGAGCCTCTCAGGATCGGGTTAGGTGCCTGGGGTCATTGCCTGTGGGAGAATAGGATGCCTCAGAAAGGAATCCAGAGCAGACATTAAGGTTGAGCCGGGAGCTGTTGAAACTAGCCAAGAAAAACACTAAGGGAAGGGTGTGCCTCAAATTCTTCTCCTTTTGCAGCTTAGGTATCTCTTTTTATGGCCTGTAAGGCAGTGCTTATGCCAGCTAGGGTTTCAGAGCCCCAGATCCACCCTAACTTGTTCAGGTGCCACACTTCCTCCTTTTACACAATAGGTGCCCACCCCTTAAATACTGCTGGAGGGTGAGAATACAGACAATGCGGAATTAAATCCTGCTTTAATTCCTTCTCTAGCTTGACACAGTTCAAACCTACACTTCTCACTTCCCAGCAGAATGGTCCAACCCTATTATGCTGGGGAAAACCCAGGGGCGGGAGACAGGAAGGCCCTTTTCCACCTAAATTGTGCCAGTGCTGCAATGAAAGCAATTTACTTAGTTACAGCAAAAGGTAAATTACAGTAGTCTGTTGCTTTTCAGACTAAAGTTTGAAGTCTATTGCTTTTTAAATTATATTTCCCATTACTCTCACACTCCTATTCCCTTGCTATATGACAGTCTCTTGGGATTCTTCACACTTCTATTTAAATTCCAGGGACACACTGCTTAGCAGTGACATCCAATTAGTTCTCCACTTAATAAATAACCGTATATAATTGAATATTTTTGCAAGTATTAAACATAGGACATGTTCATTGTTAAAATTTAAAATCTTTAGTTATACGCTTGGAGCCAGTGAATGACATTGTTCACATTGAAATAAAATGAAAGGATTACAACATGGAATGCTTATGTTTAGAAATGGGTCATTTGCAATTTCAGAAAATAGGTAATTTACAAAGTTTAAAATAAAATGCATGATTGCATTGTTCTAAGCATTGAGGGACTGAACAAAAGGCTTCCGCTTTCTTATCAGCATCAATTATGGCATGAGTGTGAATAATATGAATTGTGATTGAATCATTACTAACCATTTTTGCATAATTTTCCACTTTCACTTCACCAATATAACATTTTTATAAAAGGTGAAATTATATTTCTTCTAAGAGCCACAAAGAAAAACCACAGAGCTTGATCTGTGACAATTATCAAGAAGATAAAGATGATCTCTCCATCCCTAACAAGAGTAGCTAATAGCACTTCTGTATTTTATTTTCTAGCCATCATCCCTCACACAAAGGTTTTCACCTCAGTTTTGATCAAGGTAGAGTTGGGACAAAGTTTTTCTTCTGCAGTCTTTTAAGGTAGTTCTTCTTAGGCTTTCAAGACAGTCAGAGTTTGAGGACCAGGTCTGCCACACAAACTGGTTGCCAGAGATTTGCTTGCTCTTTAGAGAAGTCACAGTAGTTGTCAAAAGAGAAGCTGGCTTGCTTTTGCTCTGTGTTACAGGGTTATACTCAGTTGCACAGAAAATTGGATAGCATCTGGTGGGAGGACAGAAATTGTGGCTCTACGTGTGTGAGAGACATAAGCAGGCTGGGCTCTGCAGCCTGTTAATGTACGGGATGGGGGAAGAGTGATCAATCCTGTGTTAATTATGGAGCCAGCAGATCGTTCAGCAGCTAATATTTCTTTTGTCTGGAAGGTGAGTTGAAACAGTGACAGCAGAGTATGATTACCATATAAACACGATACATTTCCATACCTTTCAAATGTAAGCCTTAATTTGGACCAGGAAAAAGATGAGATTAAAAGAAACTTGCACTTGAAGCATGTGATAATCAATCATCCAGAAAAAAATGTTTGATTATATGTATTGTGTTACTTAAGTGCTCTTTGCAGGCAGATGAGATGAAACGTATGTTTAAATACATCAAACATGTTCAAGCAGTATTTTAAACAGCTATTGTACAATGAGATTACTTAAGGGATGGGCTCATGGCACTGCAGACTTGGGCCCTTATTTCAGTGTGGAATACAGTGAGATGCTGGACTTCGGGTCACATAAATCAATCCACATATGCACATATGGGGACCGGGGACTAAAGAACTTGCTACATTTTCAAGTGAAAATATTGTTTTTTCCAGAATTTATTTAACACAGTGAAAGAACCCACAGAATACACTAGGAAGAAATGAAACACTGTGTTTGATAAGGATTTCTCTCCACCTTTGTGCAGATACCTCTCCAAGATCATATTTTGTGAGGTTTTCTTTAGGAGTGCCTGGATTGGTAAAAAGGCTTTCAGTTTTTCTGTCCTCTGATATTTATAACTTCTGTCACATATCAAATTTATATTTGATCAAAAAATCATATTGATATGCACTATTGATGCATATAAATCATTACACAAAATTCATTGAAGGACAGTGCAGATGTTTGACTGTTAACACCCACTACAGATCTTTCAAGGAACCCTGGAAAGTAGGGGGCACTGAGATTTATCAGGTTCTTACTTGTGGATGCATCTTCATTTGAATGAAACTAAGTGAAGCATAAAGTAAAGATCTGTGAGACAACCCCCCCCACCCCGTGTTATTAGTAGAAGAAGAGTTTTTTCTATTACATAAAAAAACAGTGACAGGTATAAGCCAGTCAAGAAAAAAATGAATGAAAAAAAAATTTGCATGGTTACTTAATCACCTTCCAAAAGACATTTTATATGAAGGCTCCAAATTTCTTTACACCATGCAAGAGGATAAATAAAGCAGCCTAGGTGAACATTCACACTTTTGGCACTCCTCCTAAACATTAAGTTAACTGTGTTAAGATGAAACCAAAGCCCTGCCCAGTAATAATGCTTGAAGATGCTGCATAGTCAATTCCAACATACCAAAAGAGAAAAAAATCAGTCTCTAAGAAACTTGCAGAAGAATTATGTCCTGCTTTAGAACTCAACAAGGATACTAGAAGGAATGCCTGATGATCAGAATAACTGCATAAATGAACCCACTGATAATCAGTCAAGTTTATAGATAAATTAGCATGGCTTTCCTAGGGAATTTAACTGCTTCAAAAGCTCAAATTACAGCAGATGGCTGTAGGATGCTCTCCTTTACAAAACTGTGCTACCAAATGTGCAGTTAAAATATAACTTACCTATTCTACAACCTTCATTTAGGTGGATGATTCATTTAGGAGTTGGATGGATTACCCCTGAACCTCCAGAGAGTGACATGGGGTCTTACTGGCCAGAGCGCTGCCCCCACGTATCTGGGCTCTGTGGTATTATTCAAACAAAATGAACACTTCCTAACCTTCCCCATGCTTAGTTGTTCTGTTTAGCATTTGACTCAGAGCATTGCTTCCCTGTTGTCTTACCATGCTCGTGTGGTTTTATGCAGACCTGCCCATCTGCAGTGTGGTGTTCTTGTAGAACATTTTTCATAGGCCGGGATGAATGGCTGTTACACAAAGTGAAAGGCTTTTTATGGAGGACACCCCTTGTGACACTGCTTCCCGCTACTGTCTGTGCACACTTCTGGTATCACAGCCAAGACGTGTAATTCTGTATTCAGAAGCTATGTGAGAAGCTTTCTTCAGCTGTAAGGATTCACCCATTCCTTGAACTTGTAAGCATACTTGTTTCTCTAAATCACATTTTCCCAAACAATTACTTAAGGCGGAAAACTTCAGATATTGCTGTGGCCATTATTAAACCTTTGCTTGAAGATGCTGGCAAATAGCTTCATCCCACCACGAACCCCTTAGCACGTGTAGCCAGAAATACCTAACTACATAAAGACACCTACAATACCAGTAGTCCATGAAGATCTCTCCCTCTCTGTGGTGCCAAGTATTGACATCACCCTCACAGAACTCGGGGTGGGAAAGGCATGTATGTGCTATGACCCTTCCTCCTCCATATTGCCAAGCAGTCCATGGGAATCCAGGGAAGCACAGTACAGGGAAGTGCATTCATGTGGTCACTTGGTTTGTTCAGCCTGGAGAGAGGAGACACCTCATCGCAGTTACAGCTTCCTCACAAAGGGAAATGGAAGGGCAGGCATTGGTCTCTTCTCTGTGGTGACCAGTGACAGGACCCAAGGGAATGGCCTGAAGTTGTGTCAGGGGAGGTTTGGACTGAACATTAGGAAAAGTCTTTTCACCCAGAGGGTGGTTGGGCACTGGAACAGGCTCCCTGGAGACATGGTCACAGCACCAAGCCTGACAGAGTCCAAGAAGCACATGGACAACACTCTTAGACACATGGTGTGATTCTTGGGATATCCTGTGCAGGGCCAGGAGTTGGATTTGATGATTCTCATGGGTCCATTCCTACTCAGCATATTCTATCATTCTACGAAAGGCAGTGCAGAAAACATGCCATATGTATGTAATATTTCTTTTGGAATAGCCTTTGATAATCTTAAAAACAACTGCCTCAAACTTCCTCATCCCTGATTTCTTTTATGGACACCATGCCATACCAGGATGTAACGTGGGTTTTCTTAATATCCATTTTTTCCCATAAGTTTTTAACTGTAATGCTCAATAAATATTCAAGTGCCAGCATGGAGTGGATTATTGCTAACATGTTGCAGGAAAATTGCACAGTGCTAAAGCTTGCAATAAAAATAAGCAGAACGCCCACTGTTAATACACTGTAGTTAAGTGTATTAGCTATTTTCAAAAGCATTAACTCCCACACAAATAGCAATGCTATTTTGTCCAATATATTATTATCAGACAGTGAAAATCAGTTGGGGACTATCTAAAGTCTTTATGCTCACATGTATTAAAATAAAATTGCTTCATAAAATTAGGAAATTGTGTGGGGACAGCACTTAAGATTTTACCAGGTGTAAACAAAATAATAATAATAATAATAAATTAGGAAATTACACACTACTCATACAAACGACTCTGCCCTTTCCCCACCTGATACTCAGAATCATTGAGAAGAAAATATTTGTTTCTCCACCTCTCATTTTTTATTGCACTTTTTGCCTCATCAGCTGATAACATTTCATAATTTTTGAGCTCTTGTACTTTTTACTTCACCAGAGTGGGAAAACTAATATTGGATAATAATGATACACAAGAAGAAGCAATTGTTAACGATCCTTATGCGGCAGTGTAAGCTCTTCACGAATCTACTGTTTATCCTTTTGTTTCTACTTCCTGTTCATTGTCTCAGCAGTGACATCATGAAAATAATAATAATTTTCACCCGGATTCTCAAAGTGGTTTGCAAATATTAATTAATTGCAAACCTAATTATGCCTCTGAGACAGATTTTATGTTCTTATTGTTCTCTGGAGACCCATGTGCCTCTTTCCTTGAAGCATATTTCTTCTCCTTACACGGCTATTCAAACCCCCCTGAAATTAAGGGGAGAATAAAGAAAAAAAAATACTGGGCAGTAGAGGGGAGGGAGAGAAGAGGATAGTGGGGGAGGGAGAGAGAAAAGAGGATGAAACAAAGCTCTCATATTTTACTCTGCTCTACCTACCTGAATCTGGAAAAATGATGTGTTTTCATGGCAGTTTCTGTTAGCAGTAATATTAAAGATAACTAAATTTTCTCCTGAGGTACTGTTACGCGGCAAAAACTATAAATATTACTAAAACAGCAAAAAGCTGTGTTTCGATTTTACACATTGTTAGATGATGACAGTCATCTGGCACCCAGCAAGCTCTGCTTCACACGTGGCCGTGGATTTGGGTTTGGGGTGAGCTGCAGGTGCAGTGTCACACCATCAGGGTGCTGTCACAGAACAGGTGTAAACCCTGCTGCCACATCCCTTTCTGGGGTCTTACTGTCACAAGCTCATGTAACAAGTTTTCCACGGCAACAGAAAAACATTTGATAATGCATTTTCTAGGAAAGCTACTGACACATTTTCTTCCTTTTTGGGAAGCTT
This sequence comes from Dryoscopus gambensis, assembly GCA_013389985.1. Taxonomy (NCBI): domain Eukaryota; kingdom Metazoa; phylum Chordata; class Aves; order Passeriformes; family Malaconotidae; genus Dryoscopus; species Dryoscopus gambensis. The sequence continues at coordinate 6,688 of WEIT01041930.1, read as the reverse complement.
AATTTGGTATAAAGCTATGATGTGTCCCTCTTGGAATAAATATTAAAAGAAATGGTTTTTTCACATTCCTTTTCATTATGGTGGTCTTATTTCTTTCTCAGAAAATCATTCATCACTCTGAGGGATAAAAATATGGAAAGTATTGTGGGTTACTTTTTTCCTCACTTTAACATCATAGATAGTCAGTCAGGTAATTCTTCCCTGCAAGCACTATTCTTTTGACTTCAAAAATTAGGAGAGACTTATGTCAGTCCTAAAAAAGCTGCCATTTAAGTCTCATCCCCTTAGAATAAGAGCAAGTTGAAGAACAGGCCAGTTAGAGCCAATGAAACAACTAGCTTCAAAAGTCTGATTGTCACCAAAATACCTATTTGCCCTAATGGAATATACATGCTTCCATAATATAGGGGGTTTACCAAAGCAACTAAAGTACTATGTGGTTCTCCAAATGCCTTACCAAAATTAAATGTTTCTCCTGTAAACAGCACACAGGCTGATGAAGAGCAACACAACAACTAGAGCTCAAGTGATGTTCAGGACATTGCAGGAGTGCATCTGGGGATGACAAGTTTAAGGTATTTTCTTTAAAATTCAAGTAATTAAAAGTGTTTGGAATCACCTCTCCTGACTAGCAGAATGCAAATACAAGAATATCCTTTGAAAACCACAATCTTACTTTTTCTTTACTTCATCGAATACCCTTAAAGTGCACCGCATAGAGGCCAAAAAGATTTACAAATAATTTATTAAGTTAATTCTACCAAAAAGCACTCTATAATTAGAGTATCTGACTTTTAAAATGAAAGCAACATCTTGGAAATTTTGGTCAAATTTAGTACTTTGGCTTACTCATTTCGTTCCTGAGAAGAGTAATTGAGAAAATGACAGTGGCTTTGTTCCTCCTAGCATTTCTACATTTTGGAATACAAAACTATGGATGTTTAAGAGGTGAAATTCATGTAACAGGAAATAGCTAAGTGCACTGAAGGATTCAATAAAGTAAGAAGATAAAACAAAAGAACTTGTTGCTTTTCCACCCAATCATCCTATATATCTTCAAACCCATTTTTTAAATAAAAACCAACCTACAGACTTATAAATCAGAATGTAATTCTAAGAAATTAAAAGCCTGGGATTTGAAGCTGTAGGAGAGCTGCAGAAAGGGAACTGTAATACGCTGGCAATGATCTCTGGAGCAGCAGATGGCAGGAGAAACTCTGTCTCTTACCTTTATTCACCATATGCCATTTGACTGATTAAAATGTATTTATGTAGCAAAAAAATATTATAAAACAACACACATAACTATAACTCTTTAGTGCACATCATCCCTCATTATTTTTCGTGTTCTGGTAATCCATCTGCAAACTTCACACATTTTTGTCCAGGTTTCCTCCTCCCTCCATGCAGTTACTTTATGTTTCCCTACAAAATAACACGTACCCCAAACTGTTAAAGCTGTGATCTTCCTACCTGGCTGAGTAAAATCAACTGATACTAGAAGACAAGGGTAGACCTCAGGATTGGGGAACTTCAAAAGGTCTTGGTAATTTAACAGCTGGCAAATTTCTCTCTCAGCAAGAACTGGTAGCGCCAGACAGTGCCTTTTCTTTTGAGAATGAGTTTTCTCTATTTTGCTTGATTTTATCACCACAGTGAGCAGTCAGGTGAGCACCAGATCAGCTCTCCATGCACCTTACACATCCTAATGCAACAGCTCTTCTCTTTCACCCGTACCCCACTCTTCCCGCCCCAGCTGTCCAGGACACCACGGCACACGCCAGTAAGACAACAGCTGCTGAGAGAAAAGACAGAAGTGGATGTGAGTTACTGCTTTGGGTTAACACTGCTCTAACTTGCCTTAATCAACATGCGGTCACTCATTTAGCCAAACCCTGCCAAGCCTCACAGGTAGTTCAGCGTGTGCCTGTGGCTGCTGTTTTTAAGCTTGGCCCTGGCACATGGGCAGGGCACAATGTCCCTTCTGGAGTTCTCACTGGTAGGTCTTTTATTCATAAAAATGGCAATACTTTGTAAGAAAACTGTGAATGACCCGTAGGTTGAAGTTCAATCTGCTTCACTCTGACCTGATTTTGTCATTCTCCTAAGTGAAGCAAGGATCATTCCCACCTTGCTGATGGAGGCTCTGCTGGTGCCAGTTACAGCCTGGAATCAACTGGGCCAGGCTTGGTAGGTACAAGAGAACACGGGAAGACTGACTGAAAACTAGAGCCCATCAGGTCTAACGCAGGAGGAAGGCAGCAGGCCACAAGAGGTGTGCGAGAGTGACATCAGCTATCCATACAGCTGGTTTTATTTAAACCAGGCAAAACCTCACTCTGAAATAAGTGAGCTAAGACCTCTCTGCAAACGACAGAATCAGCAAACTGGGAATGACTGGTTCCAATGACTGCACTGACAGAGAACTCCTCAGTCTGACTTGAGTGGGGATTTACCATCTGCATCAATCGACAACTGTAGCCCATTGTTAAAAACTGTTTCTGATAGCTTTAGGCCATTATTCTTTATCTTGATATCTTCCCTGACTGGAAATAATTCCTTCCTTCATCTACACAGTTACTCTGAAAGTATTTATAGATGATAATTAGGTTCCTTCCTTCCATCCCACTGAGTTTCCTCTAGGCTGTAGGACTGACTTACCACTTGGTATATTATCCTATCCTTCAATCCTACTTCTAATTAGAAAAAAAAAGCCGCTTCAGATACATAGACAATCAGAACCACTTCTAAGGCTGCAGGATCATTTATAAACAATGGAAAAAAAGTCTAAAAGGTGAAAGTGACATAAAGTAGCTCTTTCTCCACATTCAGAAGATTCTCTTGATGGGATCTATGAATATTCATTATACAGCTTGAGTGGTTTGTTAGTTAACGCCAGTAAAATATACATAAGAAAAAAAAATAAAGGTTTTAATAACATTCATCAATGAGCTCAGTGAAGCTTCTGCTAGTTATTAAATCAGCTGTGGACTTTAAAAAAAATTTCCAAATTACTTAAGACATACAATTGAAATGGTGAATCATAATATCTTGCTAAAATGTCTTCAAGGATACAGATAATTTCAATTATGCACAGGTCTTGTTTCTTAATTCCAATGTTATTAATTCTCCTTCCTCTACGACTGTGAGTAGAATAAACCAGATTCTTATTTTACCTAGCTCTGGATTAAGAGTGGAGCATTCTCCTTGAAAATCACAATGCTAAAAGATGGCCTAAAGTATCCTGATTAAAGTATTTCCAGTAGTACCATTTAATGGGGTTTTTCTAGGGATTTGGAATCAAATAAAACTTTTACACCATACATAAGGCTAACAAAAATTTGAAAGAGGTGAACTAATCTGAAACAGGTACTTAAAAACTGGATTAAAATTTCCCTGGTACACAGAAACTAACACAAAGTAGCAAAGCTAATTAGACTGCCCCTATAAAAAGTTCCTCAATTTTATTTAACACTGCCAATTTTCAGGCTATTCATAAACTACTTTTACCCTCCCTATTCCAACAAATGAAATTAGACCTCTTTTCATGCTGTCTACAAGTTAATTTGTTGATAAATTACTATTAACTATCTTCAAAAGTAGAAAACACTACTTTATTTGCACACATCTGGCAATGATATTCCTGGGTCTAGACAAATGAAATGAGAGTTAGACAAGGTACGTTAGTGAACTGAGTTCTATATTCACAAATAATATTAAGCTAGAACTGGAGAAAGGTGTTATTTCATTACAGTTATAAAACAATCAAAAATGCTACTAAAAGGTTTTATTCGACCCTTTGGAAACTGAAGTAGGGATTCTTGCAATCTCCAGTGATACAATAAAATAATATCAAATTAGGCATTAAACTGAAACAACAAACCCATTCTAGTTGAATGAAGGAATAAATAATGAAAAATCTGTTTTGTTACAAAAACATGGCAAAAACCCTCATTACCTTTTTTCTTAGATCTAGTAAATATAACACCCTGCATTCAAGTTTGTTTCTCTGACTCCGTGTTGTGAGACATGAGATTATTTCAGTGAGATTTACCCTGGACAAATCACAGACAGATTCCCAATCCACTTAAACTATTAACTCCATGGATTACATGTGTTACGTGACAAAAAAAACCCAAAACAAAACAAAACTGAGCCCTCCTGCACATAAATAAAATATTATTTTTAAAAGCCTCAGATGGTTCTATCAAGTGGGAGAAGAATAAGTCTCAGAATAGATCAGTTTTGGATAGAAGGGTCTTTATCCCATGTAATAACAAATATGTTAGAGTAAGGCAGTATTATATGTATTCTTTCTAAAAATTATCAACAGTTTGTTTTCATATCTCTCATAAACCAACTAGCTATCCAACTAAGAATTTCCTCTTAGCTATCACAGTTTGGAATCTTTATCTATTAGTTTTTGATGAACTGTACAGCGTTTAATCGATTTCATTGTTTTATACACACATATTGTATGGCTGTAACATGCCATACACTGTAAGTCTACTTATCTATATGACTTATTTGTGAACTCAGGAGTAATTGTACCATATCCAATGTAATTATAATGCAAATTGCTAATTTGATAGCAAATTTATATAACATCCTAACTGCACTGAAGTCAGGTAAATATTACTTAATTCCTCCTGTGACAGCAAAAACAGTGCAAAGACTCATGCGATGTAAGGCTGTTCCCACCAATTTCAAGTAGGTCACCTGAATAAAGCCCATTTCTTAGGATTTGCAAAGGATTTTATCATAATATTTAGAATTAAACTGATTATCTTTAGAAAACTTACCAAATCTTTCGAGCTAGTTACCTGAGAAAGTTGTTATGTTGTCTTTCCTCCATGGAGGACCACACTAACTTGTTTCTGGGGTTTTTTCAGAGCTTAGAAAAACCTACAGTGCTTTAGTCAGTTTACTTTGCTTGTGTTGTTTTAAATGAAACACTGTCTTGGGCTAAGGAACTTCCGTTTGTGACAATGTAAGGTTACAAAAATTAGTCCAGATAGTAGAAACCAGATTAAGCCTGTGTTAATCTAAACAATAGACCCCAGATTTCCATCACACATTTCTTTATGTATCTATCCCAGTGAAAACAAATTATTATCTTTATCAATCGTCTCCATTTTTCCCGGAGAACAGATGACACTCAGTGTAATCAACCCAAACTTGTTATTCACATAAATCCTCCAAGAACAGTGATAATGGTGTCACTTCAAGCGCAACAGAAACAGTATTATTTATGTGTCCTGAACTGAGTTATAAGCACCAGGCAAGTGCAGAGAACGTTCCTGAAAAGTTTGTATCACAGTGGAGACCAGCTGTGAAGGCAGAAGGTGGAGCTCTAGCTTGTGTGAGCTTACTGAGTAGGGGTCTGCAGTCACTGAATGGGGCCAGGATACAGGTATGGGAGAGGGGACAAAGGTGAAGGGAAAACCAGGGAGGACAGCTATTCCTCTGAAAGCATCTGGTTAGGAACTTGTGTAACTTGGATCATATGAGACTCAAACATATCTGGATCCAGTGAACAGCAAACAAAATGGCTGATATAAAGAAAAAAGATAGCAGTTTATTTATCTGTGAAATTGAAATTTCAACAGTAAGGTTCAAGACTCTTGCAACTGAAAATTGTGTAAAATTACATTAACATTCCTAAGTCCGAAATACTTATTTGTAATAAATTATATATTTTTTATATAACTTTTATGGAAGATTTTCATATAAGCTTTTATGTATAGATCTACTGCTTCTCATTATTATATTAATATAGAATGATAATTACTGGAAACCANCCAAAATATTTTAAAATAATCTAGGAATAAACAAACAAACAACAGAAAACTACATGGAAAAAAAGAGGCACATTTAAAAAAAAATTAGACTCATCATCAGCTAAGATCTGGGAAATTTCAAGCACTCAACAAACTTTTGCAGCAAGAGGTCCATTGCTTAAATTTTACTGAAGGCTACTCTTTGTCATCAACCACTTGATCTAGATCGCTTCTACCATTTCTGGCCTGAGTAAACAATCTTTTCAGGAACGAAATTAACGTGAAACAAAACAGTTCTCAATATTTAAGTTACACAGTATCACTTTCTTAAATGAACCAGCTTTAGTTTCTTCCTTCAACCAGTATACCATAAAAAACCCCTGCTTCTTCGTACATGAAGGAAGAAGTAGTACCACGAAGAAGTTTTTATGTAGTACCATGGACATCAGACCAAAGGAAATATTCTGCTGCCTGATAATTATCTCTCCTTAAAAGATTAAATTATTTATTTGTACCTTCTATGATATCCTGCATTTTTTTCTCCTAAATACTTTAAGATCACCTAAAAAAGAAGTAATTTAAACTTACTGTGGTTATTTTCATTTGTGGCACAAACATGCAACTATTTTAGAGGTAGGTATTTAAATTTCCTTTTTGGCTATTTCATATAAAAATAAAAAACATCTGACTTCTGTATTACTGTAATTGTGCTTAATTTCTTGTAATGCCAAGTTACCTAATTGGTTGTGGTTAGTCTGAACTAGTGACACTGTTTCCTTCTGATGACTCTGTACTAGAATTTGTTATGAAATGTTTGTGTTTTTCTCATTTTCTCATTCTTAATTTGCATAAGTGAAAAGCTAACAATTGCAATTAAATTGATCATGGTATCTTCCATATCTGTGTAT
>WEIT01041915.1:0-10640 GCA_013389985.1 Dryoscopus gambensis | reverse complement strand
AAAGCAGAATATTTTCTTTAAAATGGATATATGAGTTATTTAAAAAATTACGTATTTTTAATTCTCTTTCTTCCATGGCTAGCATCAAGGAAACAGCCATCCTGTGCTACACTTAAATATCACAAAATCCACTTGTATTTCAGAAAAACATATGGTATTCATGGTCACATATGCATGCATACAAATCTCAAGGAAAATATTACTTCTGAAGAGCATAAACATTGATGATTCCTCCAAGAGGACGCATGACCTGGATCCCTTCAGGCCAACATTTTATTCCCTCACTGTGAGAAGAGGTAACATGCAGTTTGAAGAATTTTTTACATGAATTAGGAAATAAAGAAGCAGATCCCAACAAGAAATAGTGGGAAATTCACTGAGATTATCTAACACCAGTCCCTGAATAACCTTACTCTCATCTAGTTTTAATTTTCATCTCTGTTCTGATAGCACTGTAAACACTCTCCATTTTAGATTAAGCCTTTCGTTCTCATGCCTCTTTCATGTGTTACAGCATCATCCCACGTTTAACACAGAGTAAGTTTATAGTCTTCTCCTGTAATTCTTGATTTTAGCTCCTAGTTTTTATCAACATTAGTAAAACAGCAAATTCAGCTCTCAGCACAAATCCAAACATTTACCCACATTTCTTACCTTTCTCTAACATGGTTTGTGGCTCCTTTTCTTCCTGATAATGCAGTTGTTTTTCCAAGCTGTGAGCTGTACCATCTCCCTCAGCAACCATTACCATGTGTACTTGGTCCTCTAAANTTTAAAATAAGGAGAAGCTTTAATATGGTTTAAAGATTTTTTTTCTAGCAGATGTGCTGTTATCCCTCATTTCAAAAACTTTAGATGTTATATGAGGATCTATTGTTCATTTTTTTGGGAAGAAGAAGTGCATTAGGTATTGAAGAAAGTTTAAAATGAGATGAAAGCTCTGGTTTCAGAAAGATCTTATAATCCAATTTACTGTAACCTTGTACAGCAACTGCAGAAGAGCTATTGACAGACTCGGTTCAGTGTTCTGCTCACCTCCCAAGGTTAGCTCATAAAAACCAAGGCACTCTGGAGGAGAGAGTGTTGGTGGCCATTAATCAGTGTCATGCCTTGGGCCAGTGGCAAATGTGGCTGTGTCTCTTCAGCATTACTCCTGAAGATGTGTTCTTAGGGTCTATGGCTGTCCTGAACCAGCAGACAAAGCAAATACAGTGAGGACTGAGTTGTGGGATGGGTTTAGGATTCTCTGTAAAGAATGGGTATTTTTTCTTCTTTTTGCAAGCTGAGAAACATTACTGCGTATTTTCTAATTTTTTTCCATCTGTCACCATACTGAAAGCAGTTTTCCAGGGACTGGTTCTGATTCTCTGCAGCCCTGTGAATTCAAAATCATTTCATAGATATTTGAGCCGGAGATGGAGTGTCTATGCAGGTGTGTGCCAAAATGCCACTTTCTACACTGAGCAACACCAATACTCCTGCATAACAATGCCATACTTCTGATGGCTGTGACAGCTCAGACGAGCCCCTGATGAGATAGGTTCTACTTGTTCTGGAAAGCAGGCTAGCCCAGGAGACCCTGTGAGAGCCAATATGCAAGCAACTGCTTGGACCACTGCTGGCATGGATAGTACTAAATTGCCATGCCAAATGACAGTCTGCATCTGCTTTCCCTGTGAAACATCAGCTCTGATTGATATAGGAACTCATCAAGAGGTAAAATTTCTATCCACAACATGCCTTTTGATGTTCCCATGTAGGCAGAAGTTCAGAACTGCTAATGAATCTGAATTCACACAAGCTCACTTCTGAGGAGCTGAAGGAATTAGCCGTGAAGGACACCATCCTCCCCGAGCATGTCCTATCTCCCGTCACAGCTCTTATTTAGTACTGGATGACTAGCACACACAAAGTCCTATTTAGGAGAGGAAAGCCATAATTGTTCTCAAAAGGGAATTTCCTGTAAGTCAATATGGACCCTTGATCCCCAAGCAGCTGCATCTGCTGGATCCCAGTGTCTTTACTGGAAAATCTGGATGACAAATCTGATGAAGATCTAGAGTGGTGGTCCAAGGGAAAAGGAATGCAAATAAAGACAATCTGAGACACTTCCGCTAGAGGAAAGAAAATAGCTTGCTGGTCATGAGGACTGTAGCTGGAAGCCAAAGAGAGAACTAGGGGTGAAGTTTTGTACATGTCTTTATTACAGCATTCAGAATAATGATTAACACAATCTTCGGTATAATCTCCTTCATTGCTCCAGTCAGAGGTTGGAATTTGTGTGTAGATGCTGAACATACATGGAAACAGGCAGGAAAAATAAACATAAATTAATAACTACATGATGCAATATACATGACAAAGTACTAGGAGGCTCATTAAAAATGGAACATGTGCAAAAATAAACTATAGCAGAATCCAAATAAAATGAACCTGGAGTGGTCTTGCAATGTAATATTAACTGATGTGATTAAACAAACATGTGACAAAGTAATAGTAAACACATGCATTCAACTTCTGTGGAATTCAGGACTGGCCTCTCAGGCTAAGAAATCACAATTTTACATAATTACCTTTTTAGGAGAAGCTAATGCCAAGTTACTGCTAAAATGTTTTCTTAAGTAAGTATCTAAATACTGCCCTGGAATAGCTGGTGTTTGCAAATCACTATGAAAAAAAGAGTTTCTTTTCCTTTGTCAGTGCTGCAGATCAACATTTTTTTCTTGTTAACTGTAAAAACACTTTTCATTGTCAGAAAAAAGAGACCTCTAGATGTAAGTGCCTCTAAAATGTACATGGTGCATATGTATGAACTGTAAGATTGAAAAGAACAAGAGAAAACACATAACCTAGACCTTAAAAGATAACTTTTGCTATTTTTACAACAAATGAGCAAACTTACTGGAATCTGCCCAAATATACTATCTTTTGAAAATTCATACAGACACACACTGGAATGCCTGCACAATAAATCCATGGCTCACCCTGTGTCACACAGTATTCACCTTCCCCTAACTGCCTCCAGAAGTTGCAGTTCCATGCTGGGCACACATATATCTCCTGCAATTCTCACCTCTCATATCTCCTACCCATCAAAAGCTACCAAACAGAAATATTTACATTTTGCAGGGCCTTATGCACTGTGGATGATATTTGGAAAGTCCTCACAATCCCAAGACATCAGCACTCCTGTCACAGAGCTGCTCCTCTGCCGTGTCAACCCAAATCTCCCACTCAGTTTGTGCTACGGGAGGTGACACACTTATCAGCAAAGACTGCTGTCATCACACATCCTCCATCGCAATTCACTGCAGCAAGGCCTTTTGTGGGGTCAAATATGGGGCATACGCTTTCCTTTTTGTGCTGCTGCTGTCTTTTATCGGAATCTGGAGAAATTGTGACATTTATCTCAAAAAAAATAAAATACTCTATTTCTCCACACTCCTCTACTCATGACATTCGTTGTTTACATGCTCCCTGCTGAGCTCCCAGGTATGGATACACACCTCAAAGACATCTCTCTTCCATGTCATCATGAAATCAGGTGCATGCTGCTACCCTCATCCCCTCAACCACATGCCTACTGGTGTGTCAACAAAGCCTCTTGTTTTTTCGGGAATTTACAGCCTGTCAACAAAGTTTTCAGGGTTAAAAGTTCAAAGATCTGAGACAGAAGATGGCAGCTGAGAGCACCATGGATTTCTACGCACAAATGTTGATGGATATAGTTCAATAAAAACGATAGTGCATGATACTGCTCACACAGAATTCACTGCAAAGCGATCAACCATTTCACTGTGATAAAGTTCATCTCCAGGTATAAATTAATATCTACATAAGTGTTTGAAAGTCTTTTCTTTTATTTCATTGCAAACATCTGCACAGGAAATACAAGCTACATCTGGCTTACAATTCAAGGGACATGCTATTGTTAAGCAATGCACTCAAGCTGAATTTAAGTTTATTATATTTTATTAAATCAAGAACATTTAGGTAGGCTATAAAGTTTACAAATAGGCTTCTAACCCAGACACCAATATTTTTTTAACTGTTTTTTTTTCTTTTAGTCGCATCTTTTAGGAACTCTTCTTAGTTTGAACACGTCTCACACGTAAATATGAGTATTCTATAAAAGCACAAGGAAAGACTGACAGATGGAGAAAGTTTATTCCGTAGCTGAATTAATTGATTGGCTGCCACAGGGACAAGGAGACAGGTATGGTCTGATGGATCCATATTTCCTTGTAAACTAAGCACATGCTGACTACTAAGTAGTACAAGAAATTAGCATTAGTGTGGCCCATGACTTTCAGAATAAGATAATTAGATGGATTTTAAGGCCAGGGCAGTTTTGACCAAAATTGACCAAATTTCAGCCATCTGTTGGCCATTTAATGTGTGCATTAAATTGTGCACTTAGTTCTGCTTTTGGAAATCGTTACCNAAAAAAAAAAAAAAGGCCAGAAAGCAAAAATTGCATTAGATAAATTATTGAAATAACTCCTAAGAGCCAGTTAATGCAAAAATCCATTATCTAAACAAGCTTACCAAATAGCGATGGAGCATTTTGGCAAGAAACATCTGTAAAGTTATCGATTTTTCTTTTCTCTCAAACAAACTAGGATATACCTAATAAAATTGCTGATAACTTTTCAGTATAAGATTAAACAAAAATGGTATACCTGAATCCTGTGGAGAAGAAACTGGCATAAAATCACAGATGTAAAACCCAGCAAGGAGGTGGTGAATTTAAAATATAACAGTAATAAAATACAATATACATTACTCAGAGGTTTATCAATCATTCACATAGGAAAATAAATAAAATGAGCACTGATTTATGTGGGCAAGAGCTGCAAAGAGTGACACTGGCTTCCTACAGTCAAATGTCAGACCAGCATACTCAATATTCCCAAGCACTCTGCCCTGTGGACTAGATAAAGCCATGTGGTCACCCGTGCATCAGCTCACAGACTAGTCTGATGAGCAGAACTTGCTGAATGAGCATCATATAAGGTGAGCATTGACAATTTCATGATCTGGCCTTGTGTGAGTCAGTATCATAGAATCATAGAACCATTTGTGTTGGAAGGGACCTACTTCCAACCTTCTGCCATGGTCAGAGACACCTTCTACTAAATCAGGTTGCTCAAAGGCCTATCCAACAGGGCCTTGAACATTTCCAGGGATGGGGCACCCACAGCTTCTGGACAACCTGTTCCAGTGCTCCACCACCCCCTCAGTAAAGAATTCTCTTCCCAATAACTAAACAAAACCTGCCCTCTTTCAGTTTAAAGCCATTACACCTCATCCCATCACTACATGCCCTTGTAAAAAGTCTCTCTCTGGATTTCTTGTAGGTCCCTCTAAGTACTGGAAGGCTGTTAGAAGTTCTCTCTAGAGCCTTCTGTTCTCCAGGCTGACCAACCCCAGCCCTCTCAGCCTGTCTTCAATAGGAGACATCCTGCAGCCTCCTGATCATCTTCATGGCCGCCTCTGGACCTGCTCCAGCAGGTCTACATTTTTCTTGTGCTGAGGCCCGCAGAGTGGATGCAGCACTTCGGGTGGGTCTCACCAGAGAAGAGCAGAGGGACAGAATCTCCTCCCTCACCCTGCTGCCCACACTGCTTTGGATGTAGCCCAGGACATGGTTGTATTTCTGGGCTGTGAGTGCACATTGCTGGGACATGTTGACCTTCTCATCGATTTTCTCTGTAAACCCATAAAGAGTCCGTCCTATGCTAAGTGTGAGTATTCACAGGTCACTTTGGAAGGCATCCCTCTCCTCCAGTGTGTTCACCACACTACACAGCTTGGTGTCATTGCCAAACTTGCTGAGGATATATTCAATCCCACTGTCCATGTCATCAACAAAGATGTCAAACAGTATGTCTTTGGAGAGAAGATATTACCAATGCAGATGAATACAAACCTCTCAGTGTCTGATTATATGAAGTGATAAATACACCCGCAGCTCCTGCAATGCCTATAGGACTATGAATATTGTAGGATTTATTCAGGCAAAACATAGAATTTAATGAACAGAACTTATCAGTATGAAAGTCTTACATATATAACATTATGTTACCAGAAGAGTGTTTGATGTGAATGCTTATAAACAAAATACTCGATAAAAAAAAGCAGGTTTTTTTTTTTTTTGCTTCTTGCAGAATTGTCTGTCTTCCTTCCTTCTCTCTTTGTAATAGGTCCTGTGAGATTGCCCTTCTGCAAGTGAATCCACACAAATTCCTGGCAATTTTTTATACAGGAGAGCTACCGTAATTTCATGCCTCTTCAAACACACAGTAAAAGCAATCAAGGGAAAAAGAAATTAAAAACTAATTCTGCTATTTATTCTCCTCATTTATTTTATCAGTCATTCCACTGTCACACTGAATAATAATCAACAAGACTTGATACACACACTTAGCACAGGGCAGACATCTTTGTGGCTTTCCAGAGAAAACTGCAAGCCTCAGGCAAATACTGATACTCAAGAAAAGATTGGATTAATCACAGCAAACGTGATGCCAGTGTTAACATTTCTGTTCACTCAGCTATCTGGGCAGGCTAACCATGATGCAAGTGTACCTAGCTAATCATGTCAATACAGAGGAAAAAAAAGGCATCTGAGCTGTTTACTACCACAGAAAACTGCTGGTATGTGGAAGGTAGAGTAGACTGAGTGTCTACAAAGAGGTATAAAATTACAACAGAAGTATTGTGACAGACTACAGATAATTATTACTTATAATGTCTGCCTGCAATTATTGAATTCTGTATCATTTCACATTTAGTAGCTTAGTGCTGGAATTAGGAGGCTAAGGTTGGAGGAATTCCATTTCAGTCTCAATCACTTTGTGGGGATGGTTCAGAATGCCTCAGACAAAACACAAGATCAAAGTAAAACCATTATTTAGTTTTCATTTGAGATCCATTCTTGCTGGGGAAAACTGCCCAAGCAAATTTAGCCTTAGAGAATCTTAAAAGCTTGAGAGTTTTTTCTTGTGCTTTTTGTTTGCTTGTTTTGATTTGTTTGTTTGTATGATTACTTGTTTTGTCTTTTTATTAAATCAGTTATGAAAACAATGAATTCAGCCAGGTTAGATATGACTGTACCATGAAATTTGTGTGTTGAGCAGTGCCTGGATGCATATTTAGGCCTCAGATGTAATTTGTGTGAAGCATATGTCTGAGAAAGACAGTGGCACTCCTGCATCTCCTGATGGAGCAGCGTACAGTCAGGTCTAGAAGGATCATTTTGTTCAGCGTAACATATACGAATAATTTCAAGTGGACAAAGCAGAATGGAATGAAATGTCCCTAGCCCTAGAATTACAAAGGTCTATTAAGGCATCTGTTGCTATTTCTGTAAGTGCCCATAATGTTCTCTAACTCCTCAGAAAATGAAAATCACACAACTAGATGCTCTTAAAAACCTCTCTACATGTTCATTTGCCTTTGCATCACTGTCTAACAACCTTCACAAACCTGGCCCTTAGAAATTTTGTTCCTACAGAGGGAAATTTTCTGTACCCATTTTTGTATCATTTTCTGTACAAAGTTCTGAGACACCGTTTAGGATATTGACTTAGGCCAGGGACTGTCTGAAGCCAATTTGTTCTTCTTTACAGTGAAAGGGAACAGGTTATCATTTACTGTGCCTCTGAGTGCAGTATTTCCTTGAACCATTCTACTAAAGCACACCTGTCTGTGCCATTTAGAAGCTTGGCTTCCATCAGATGCCAAGGCTCACTGAAAATGAAACACTAAGAAGACACACACTGATCTATTGAAGTTCCAGACACCAGAGAGCTACTTCCTCACAGCTTGGCCACCACATCCTTGCATCCCTCTTGAAAAGCTTACAAGAAACAAAGACCACCAAGACCAGTAGCCCTTCATTTGTCAATATTTCTAAGTACAGAGTTGAGATCAGAGGGTTTCTGTGTTTCAGAGCATGTCCCATGTACCCCAGCACAACAATCTCATTCTTATAGCAAATTTCAGCATAGTGTATATAACATTTCCAATGTGGTCAATTTTTAACATTACCTCTACTTGTCCTACTCTACTTCAGAAGGATCCAAGGAAGAGCTAAGGTAGATCTACCTACCTCTGCACAAGTGCTACACATTTCAGTGTACACAGAGCACTTATAGGAACTTGGTGGAGCCACTGCACCCAAATACAGAAAATCCCAAAATAGCTTAATTTCAGCACTGTACCTCCTTTCTCTTTCCTCCTGGGAATCAGGCTCTGTACTCTCAATTTTTTTATGTCCTTTCCCTTGGTTCCAAAAATCTCTTGCCCACATGCCTCCCCATGCTTTTTGTCCTCCAAAACAGCCCAGTCACACAGGCTGTCTATGAGAAGTCTGTCATGAGATGCAACACACAACACTTGACTTTGGAGTACTAGAGGAAAGGCCACAGAATGCTCTAGAAGACACATAGCCACCTAACAACTCTGAGAAGATGGTGGTACTCATTCAAAAGCACCAGAACACCCTGGTTTTACTGCTGCTTCTTTCAAAATATTCATTGCTTTAGTAACCTCACTGGATGCCTATCTTACATGAGTCATGTAAATACTTTTTCCAAATATAGCCCCAAATATCCTTACACAAAATATCCACGGCAGACAAAGCCTCTATGCAGGTTTAGTAACAGACAAATATTATTATCACAATTAATGTTGTCCTTAAATATACATTAAACATTTCACAAAACAACTGAGTGGTCTTAAAAGGAAATTTGCCTTTTCCCCTGGATATAGTTTTCTCCTAGAAGAGGAAAAGAATTATGCCGTCCAAAAAGAGCGTTATAAATTTTACTACTGGGCTAAATACAATGTGTGCATAAATCTGGCCATTGTGAAGTGTTGTTAAATAGATAAATGTTTAGGGTTTTAGCCCTGCCATATATCAAAAGAACCTTCCCCTACACTCTTCATCCTGACTGCTGTGAGCATTTTTAATGTTGGAGGAAAACTCATTTTATTGTTTGAAAAATACCTGTAGAAAACTAGGCTCTCCCAGCTAAAAAAACACTTGCCTTCATAGTTTAATGTAAGTCAGCAGCAGCCTGCTAGGTTTCCCAGACTTAGAGAGGTTCATGGGCATGTCTGAGTCTCTTCCAAAGCACTCATTTGGTTCTCCAACACCAAACTGAAAAAAAAAAATGTAAAGCAAAAAGCCTTTAGCTCTCTTTGTACAACTATTAGGGAAATCTGCTTCCTACGCTCATCCTTCAGTTTCTGCCCCACAAAACTTTCTGCCCTACAAACCTCCCCAGTTTTTGCAGATTTCTCCTGCTGATACAGTCATCCCTTGTATTCCTTGAATACAAGGACATATTCTGTTAACTAGTGGTCAGTATTTGTGGATTTCCCAGTATTTGGCCCTCCAAGCCCAGAAGTGAAATGAAGCCCTACCCCATGAGCTCATGGTCTGTCTATAATGCATCATAATGCACATTCATGCCAACCACCATGAGCTACAGCCTAGAGCCCAGCTCAGAGACTTTCCAATGATGAAGACTTTCCTGGACATCCGTTCACACTCATATTTCCCCATATTTTATTTGATAAATTATATGTAAAAGTGAATGGGGAGTCAACATGATCCATATGTCAGTGAATATACAGCATCGTCCCTTCACCACTGTATCCATACAAATTCTTTACTTTATAGTTTTTACTAAGTTAAATCAAGTTTAATATTACAGGAACATGTTATTTCACTTATCCAGAAAGCACCATTCACAATTTAGAAACCCATAGAAATGATAATAAGAAGAGGAATTATATTTCTCATTGACTGCCACAGTTGAAATGAAGCTTATTCCTTTTTATTAAGTACTTATAGGGTCCTCATACCCTCTTATCTATTGCCTGAGGCACTCATTTTCTCCAAGAAAAATCACTATTAATCTTTGCTTGTGCCAAGTCCTTGCAGTACAACAGTGTGTCCAGAAAAAGGTGCCATTTAATAAAAAAGTTTAAGGTTATTACGGTTAGAATCAGTGTGAGCAAGCATAGATCACTTTTGGCTTCTGCTTTAGAATGCCTGGAAATTTGTTCATTATAAAATATCCCCAAATGTTATGATTAATCAGAGATGGTACAAAAGCAGAGAAATCTAGCCAAAAATTTGATTGCATGTTTTTGAGATTGTGGTTATAGACCTGTGAACCTTTACAGTTTGTAAATTGGTACATATTAAACAGATCTTAAATTTATCTGGTTTTTTGGTATTTTGCAAATTCCACCTTGAGGGAAGACATTTCTCTAGTGTGGGAGATGCTTCTGTGGTTTATGTGGACTGCAACTCTCCTGTGTAAGGAATCACTCCTCTGTGTCAGAAATTTGCAGTGTCCTGAGGCACTGAATCCCATAATCACAGCAAGCAGGGAGGAAAATTGCACAACCACATTTAAATCCCTCTTCCTCTCTATGGTTTGTGTTGAATAGATACTCATTTATAGAAAAAAAAGTAAGAAAAGGTGGTCATGGCAAGGACCTGTTCCAGACAGATCACTGAGGCAGACTGTGGGCAAACAAAAACTTGCAGTGCTAAAGTGACAGGAACATCCCTGCAAGAATGTGGTATTAATGGAGTTTTCTTTCTTTCTTTCTTT
>WEIT01041900.1:1206-12809 GCA_013389985.1 Dryoscopus gambensis | reverse complement strand
ATTTGCATTCAGATCTTCATTATTTTTTTCAAACATATCCAAGAATACCAGTACTTTCTTTAATTCATATGGTGCGTCCCAGGAATAAGAAAGAAACCCTCAACTTTGAGTAGCTATAATCTTCCAGAAATATTAACAAACGTGTTTGACCATGGAATAGGATAAAAAAAATTAAAAATTAATGAAATACATATCTAATATACAATAAATGGCAGTTTTCAGGTATTGCGTAGTTCTATTGATGCCATAAAATGTACAGCACAGAGTCATCCTTTAGCAGTGTAGGGATAAGTAAGAAGACTCAAAGAGATGTCTCTTGGTCTTGTATGATTTTGACAATGCAGGGTAGGGTCCAAGGGGTGTTTATCACTATTGCAACTTTTTTTTGCTGTAGGAAGTATTTTTGAGACATGTGTGATGTAATATTTGGAAGCCAGTAAGTACTGAAAAATCCTGTAGAAAACATTATCTTTTTTGGAGTGCTACTCAGTGCTCTGTGATGAATTTATGAAAAATCTTTCCCTAGGCATGGAAATTCCTCTTCTTTTCAACTTAATTTCATGCATGAGTCATTCATAACAAAGACCCATGTTCAACCTTCCAATGCATCCCTATATTGTCTCCCATAATTCTTGCTTTACTCTGTCCAGCTCTATTAGTCCCATCCCAGTTCACTTCTGGAAATTGTTTACCCATTGGTTGTGTAAGTCCTACTTCTTTCAGCAAAACCTTCTGTTCCATGGCTTTGCCATTTAATTTATACACTCTTGATAAATAACAATAAATAGGTATATAACGTTATTAAACAGGTTTTTCAGTGTTTGTTATGCCTGCAATACTATAAGTGAAACAACTTTAATTCATAAGAAAAACATCTGAATTGTCACTTTTATTTAGTTAAGTCATGTTGTCAAGGAAACAGGGATGACCTTCTCAGAGAGAAAAAGTATTTTAAGTTTATGAGGATTTCAGAAGTTCACCTGTATTTTTTTCATTAAAAGAGACTAATTTTAATCCCTCCATCGTGCAGTAATACAGATTAAACTTCCATTGTCAATTTGCATCAGATACAAGAAATAAATGTTTAATGATTTGCAGCTCATTTGATAGTGGTTGTTTTATATTTGATTAAGAGAAGTAAAACTTTTTTGTCATCTGCTTTGCAAAGCTTTTCTACCCACACTCACAATGGTTGAATTTTACTTTTTCTACTTCACACGGTTTTTATATTCCTTTAAAGAATGCCTGTAAAGAAGTTGTCAGTGTGTCCTGAATCTCATGAGTCGTCCTTGTAGCCAGTGAACTTGGAAGCCTTGCTTGTAACTGAAAATTACATCCTACTTGATGACTGATGTGGGCAGATTGTGGAACACATGGAGTTTATGCAACAGCCACAAAATTCTATGTAAACTCAGTATTTTCATATTTCTGAAATTCTCAGACCTTTTTCACCTTTTATCTGAATTAAAAAGGTGCAAGGTGGATACTTTTGTTTAATCTTGTGATAAAAATCTTCCCTACTTTGACCTAAATTACTCTAGTATAAAAACTAATAGTGCTGAAACTCGCTTTGAATCTAACCCTACATGATTGCTGCAGTAAAAGTTGTGCTGTCACACCTGGCTAGAAAAACTTCTTAATGGCTCAGACATCTCTTCAGTCTACATATGCCCTCTGCAGTTATGATCAGGAGAAATGTCTAACACTTACCTCAAGCAATATAGTTAACTCACAGCTTTTTTTCTGTAGACCATCTCAAATTTTAAAGGTTGCCTATGCCAGAAAAAGCCCAGAAAAAGAAACAAGAGCTGAACCGTTAAGAGGACTAAGAGGACAAATCAAAATTCTTTGATTCAAGAACTCCCAAGGCCAGCACATTAAAAGAAAGCTTTTGTTACTATGTTGTTGGCATTAGCAACTGATAGGAAGGAGAGGTTTTTTGAAGACAGAAGTGCCAAATGAAGATAAATAGTGGAAGTAGATTTAGATTAACCTTTAAAAAATATAGAAGGGTGAAAACTTCAGAATATTTTCTCTCTTTCCTAAGGAAATGCTTAAAAGTTCGTATGTTTCATATCTATATCTTGACAGCATTTTGGGACAAAAACTGTGTGATATTCCTTTTTGTGTGTTCTTTTCCTTTGGAAAAATGGGTGTACAAATTTTCTGTCTGAAATAACAAAAATGGGAGTAGAAGAAGTTGAAAGAAGGGAAATGGATATCAGCTCTTCCCTTTCCTAACTTACTTTGAAGCCCAGAAATAGCACAAAGCATCAGGCATTCCTTTCATTTTGGTATGAACTCATAGCTTCCCAGGTTTCATAGCTTGGGAATCCTAATCTCACCGTTTGGACAAACACTTTGCATTATATCAATGTCCTGATGGAGAGAAACTTCAGCTCTGTTACAGGTCATCCCATAGTTCTGTGAAACTGCTAAGAGCAGAAAGTTGGCTGTTGCATCCATTTGACCATTATGAAATTTCTTCTGAGAACGCGGTGGGTAGAAGTTGTAAAAAATCTACCCCAGTTATGGATAGAAAATTACTTCAATCCCAGTAATTTACTTTCTGGAAGGGAATATTTCTCAGCTTCTCTTCACAGTATTGAACAGCACCCACATAATTTACATAGTGTGAACACTGGATAGAGTTAATATTGAAGAGTATGGAAAATATGGATGAATAGGCATCATGAGATATCAGGTTGACCTGACATAATATAAAAGAGAGTCATTATTTTCATGATTATAGTATCATAGAATTGTTAAGGTTGGAAAAGCCTTCCAAGATCAAGTCCAACCTTTCACTGAAAACCAGCCTTATTTCTTTCATATAGTATCTTTTGTAACCTGTATTTTAGACCTACATTTACCTTTGTTTCTACCTTCTCATAATAGTACCTCTACCTTCACTACTATTCTGGGTTAGATTTCTTTTCCAATGCACTTTTGTTGCATGTAACTACCTGTGGAACCAGGTGTATGACTCTGTGTGCCTGTGTGTATTCATACTCATTGTATACGCTCACATATGTGGAAATACTACAAATGTCTAAATATGCAAACATCTCTCTGTTTATTAGAATGGCAACATTACTAGTTTGCTAGACAAAGTATAAACAAGCTGTCTATTACGTTAATTAATATGGCTGTTGCTCAATCTCTTGCAGTTCATTTTTCTATTCCTTTTTCCTTTACCTTCACCCATCTTATTTTCCTTTTCCTGTGCACCTGTCCAGACACACCTCATACACTTTGTCTTCTCCAAACATTTCTTTCCTTTTTCTTCTTATTCTCTCTTTGTTTGTCATGCTACCTGACTGTCAGACCTACCTGCGTGTTTCTTAGATATCGATAGAAATTAATCCCTTCATTAAGAATGCATCTCTTTGTTTCTACTAATGAGTTTCAAGTAATGTCATATGAATACTGTGTGATAAGATTTATTTTGGTTAAAACTTGGCAACAAATACTGTTTGCCTTTGAAAATTATGTTTTATATTTCTGTTTTCCTCATTCTGAACCTTCAGTTCAGGCAGGCACTTCAAATTGATTTGTTTTGAACAATAACAAAAAGAAAATATATATACTAATGATTCATAGTTCAGTAAACTGGCCTTAGAAATATTGTTTCAGGGTGACCTCTGATTTTTCACACACAATTAGCTACCAAACAGAAAATGTAATGAAAGAATTTACAGGAATTGTAACTTTTAAGCCCATTATTTTTCTCTCTGCCATC
This sequence comes from Dryoscopus gambensis, assembly GCA_013389985.1. NCBI lineage: Eukaryota > Metazoa > Chordata > Aves > Passeriformes > Malaconotidae > Dryoscopus > Dryoscopus gambensis. The sequence continues at coordinate 9,067 of WEIT01041900.1, read as the reverse complement.
ACAAGATCATTATTATTTGCAAAACAATGTGTATCAGGAAGCAGGTTGATACTTTTTGATCATAAACATTTTTAATGTATTTGATACATTTCTCTCTTCAGCCTCTTTAGCTGAAAACAGCTCTTTTTATTGCTCTACTATAGAATAATATTTTTCCTAAGCAAATCTGTAGTTAGTAGAGAAGAGAATCCCAGTTTTAACGGAGTAATTATACTAAATAGAACAAGGAATTTATACACTAATGGTAGTCGATTCATAAGAAAGACATCTCAGCGATTATACACTTTAAATTAATAGAAATTGTTTTTTTCAGAGACTTGCTTATATGTTTAAACAGCATCTTTTGTCTTAAGCTCCTTCCTCAATTATGCAGCTACTGTGGACTTTAAGAGTTACAGCCTTAACGTTTTACTCCATTAACTTTTATAGAGCTAGAGACACTAACATTGTGGATTGTCTCACAAAGTGCACTTAAAAGTGCAATAAACAGGCAACTAAAATTTGTCCCAGTTTGGAAGGGTTTGTAATTATCAATACAAAGATATGCCTATCAATGGGATGTACTTTATTTTACTTCTAGATCTCCATAGTTTATTTCATTATTAAAAGAAACCTCAGCAGAGGCTTAAAGGAAATTGTCATTTTACATGTTTGGCTAGAGTCACTGCTTTTTATCTCAATAAATATCCTAATTTCTAATAGTGTTTGCATTAGCTTAGCATTGCAGAAGTACTTTTGGTGAAAGAAAGTTTACTTTTCATCTCAATGTGTTGACTGTTAGGGAATAAATAAAAAATCAGTGAGTATCTAGTGATTCTGATTGATATTTGTATGGTAGGCTGAAAAGTCTTCTCTGTAGTTTGCATGATATGTTCCAATTTAACATCAGTCTAACAGTGTAAGGAAAACAAACGTTAAAAATTCAGCTTTTTTTTAATGTGAATCAGAAATTATATACACATCCATAATAAGGCAGGATGATGAAAATTGGAGAGTTGGGGAAATTGGGGATCATTGATGAATATATTGAGGAATACTGAGGAACTTGTTAGAGGTATTAAATAATGATAAATATCAACAAATAATAATACTTTTAAAACCATCATGAAATGAGTGTCTTTCAGGGAACCATCAATGGAGAGAAATACAATTGCAGTCTCTTTTCATGTCAAAGTCATACTGAAAAAAAGACAAGATGATACCAGAAATATTAATTTAATTCTTCATATGGATGTATAATGTGGAAAAGCTAAGGTATATTCCTGCATAAAAACCTTCATAAGACATCGGTCTGAAGTGACATGATAAAGCTTTAGAACAGTTTGATACAGTGAGAAAAAATAAGATGCTTGAATTCAGATATAGAACTTCTGAATGAGTTTTTGTGTGTTTTGTGTGGTTTTTGTATTGTCTGAATCAGCCTCCTCACCAGAAACAAGAAAAGTGCCAACAGTGATAACAAAATAAAAAGGAACATGTAAGCAAGTCAGAGAGATGTGTATTGTGCCTCAAAGATCTCTTGAAGTTTTTCAAAGGAGTCAATGTGTTGATACAGGTACCCAGGTATCCCATCCTTCTTCAAAGACTTTGGTTAATTCCTTTAAGTTGTATAGGGTGAAATGAAAGATAGCCTTATAAATTACTAATGTCAGTGAAACATAGTAAGTGAAGGGTAACCATGTGGATCAGGTTTTGCAATGGCTGATGGTCACCAACGGAACCTCTTACAAATCAGTCATGGAATTAGAATTGCTGTAGAAATTCATAAACTATCTGTAAGGGGTGTGAATGGTGAACTTTGCTACCAATATAAAGTATTTGGGGCTCTACAAAAATAAAATGAACAGAGGAGAATTAGAGCAAGATCTCACATAGGAGTAATTGCTCAGTGAAGCAGTAGATGAAATTCAGTGTTCTGAAGTAAAGGAGGCGGGGGGGAAAAAGCCAGTCCTTGCCATGTGCATACAGCAGCTGGCATGAAATTAGGTATTTCTTCTCAAGCATAATATTATTAAATCATTGCAGATAGATCATTGAAATCCACACCTCAATGTCCAGGTGCAGTCAAACAGAAGTAGAATTTAGGATATTAAAAGGGAAATAAATAATAATTTTAAAAAACCAACCAACCAACCAACCAACCAACCAACCAAACAAAAAAAACCAAAAAACCACCTCCCACCAAACAAAAACAAATCAGGAACACTAGAGGAAGTTTAAACGCACTAAGACCACAACAGTCTCTTAGTGAGGTGGCAACTGAGGTAAATCCAGGGGTGAGGGTGAGATTGAGCTGTGCAGGGGGATCCCTGAGCTTAGGGACACCTGAGCAGCAACCTCAAGCCCTGCCTGGACCTGGACGGTCTCGAGAGCTGATCAAGTGAGGAGTGGGTGCAGCTGGGATAAGTGTGGGAGATTTAAACAGCTCCAGGGAACGTGGTGAACAGGGCAGGAACGCTGTGCATGGCGAGGCATCTTGCTCATGTAGGGAGGGTGTGCAACCTGCAAGTCGGTCCACGGCTCAGGTGAATGCTTAGTGCTCTAGGTCTCTGCCCTAATGGTGGGTACTTGCCTCAGACTCCAAACCAGTGTGACTCCTGACACAGCCCCTGAAAAGTGTGTTGCTTCCACCCAGATGCAACCTCTTAGGAAGGAGACTTCAGTAGAGGTGGTGGCTTGCAGTGGAAGCCCATGTTGGAGCAGGCTCCTGGCCAGACCTGCGGCCTTAAGGAAGGAGAAGCCCTCCCTGGAGCAGGTTTGCCGGCACGATCTGTGACCCTGTGAGGGACCCACTCTGGAGCAGGCTGTGCCTGAAGGACTGTACCCCATGGAAGAAACCCACACTGCAGCAGTTCATGAACTGCAGCCCATGGGAAAGATTCAGACTGAAGAAATTCATGGAGGACTGTCTCCTGTGGAGGGACCTTATGCTGGAGCATGGGAAGGAGTCCTCCCTCTGAGGAGGAAGAAGTGGTAGAAACAATGTGTGACAATCTGATGGTAACCCCCATTCCCATCTCCCAGCACCAGTGAGGGGAAGGAGGTAGAGAGTCAGGAATAAATTTAAGCTGCAAAGCAGAGAGGAGTGGGAGAAAGGTATTATTAAGATTTGGGTTTGCTTCTAGTTATCATTATGGTTGGCAGCAAAGTCAAGTATTTTCCCGAAATTTTTTACCCATGATGATAATTTTTGAGTGTCTCTTCCTTTCCATATCTCAACCCATGAGACTTTCGTTATATTTTCTCTCTCCTGTCCAGCTGAGTAGAGGAGTTATAAAGTAGCTTTATTGGGCATCTGGCATCCAGCCAGCACCAAACCACAACACAAAGACAAAAATGTTATCTGTCTAATCTGGAGCACTGAGCTCAAAGCGGTAGTTACCCAATTTATTAATTTCCATATACAACCCCCTTCTGCACTTTTCAGGTTAATGCCAAGATCCTTCAACTTGTAGTATGAAAAATTCTGTTTAAATGAATAAGAAGCTTATTTGTTTGGGGATTTTTTTTTTTTTTGAGGGGGGGGGAATAGAAGAATATTTCCAAGATCTTTTTAAAACTTGCATTATAGAGGAAACCTATGTGTAACTTTGCAGGGTTTGGGGTTTTTTTTTCTTCAGGGAGTCATACAGAGGTGGTACCTTCCCAAGTATGCCCAACTAAGTTATGCATACCTAAGGCAAAAAAGTACATTTTGGATTCTTTTACACATCAGAATTATTTTCCTACATGTAATGGATTACATAATTTATCATAAGCAGATAATGGCTGAGAGCTATAGTTCTTGTGCAGACTCACACCACATAATTATGTATGCTGCAGGTTGCTGTTCTGTGTCACAAATGTCTTTGCAGTCTGCACACAATGTTGAGACTTAACATAATGGATCCCATATATTTCTTTCCTTTTCAGAAGAAATGCAAAGAAAACCATGCAAGTGATAAATGTGTCAGCCCTGAATATAATTTTTTCAGTAGTTTCTCACCATATGTAAAGCTGTTATCAGTCTTTCCCAGTTTTGGACTACCACGGTCACCAACCGTTGTTGTCCCTCCTACACATCGTTGCATATGTATTTCTATGTCACATTGTATTTCATGCCCAATTGATGGGGAAATTAAAAAAAAAATAAAACCTGGTATCATTTCAGAATTGCTATAATTCCCACATTTTGTCAATTCATCCAATTTTGTATTGATGTTACTCAAAAATGATAAATAATTGCAACAGTTGCATTTCTAAATCTCTGATGCTGGTCTTTTTATGAGGTTTTTAGGAAAAGGCATCTTCTTTATTTCTTAGTTGTATAATTTATTATAATCCTCAAATTCTATTGTAGGTCTTATGACAGTACTTCACTACAATAATAGCGATCTGCAGTGTGTATCTAAAATTCACAGGTATGAGGCATAAGGTAGCTTTTAGACAAATAGGTAACCAGGACAACTGTGTATAATGGGATATCCATTAGCTCTTTAGGACTTAGGAGATGTCTAAGAATGTCAGCAAAGGCAGAAGCTGACTGTTAAAACAAACACTATTTACTCTGGTGTGTTACTCTGAGAAAACAACTGTAACCTAGTCAGAAAAACTTCATCAAGTATTGTGGGATATCTACCATATTAGATTAACTGTGACAGCTGCTCTTCCATTATTTGGATTTTCTCAGGGAAGAAATTGTAGAAGTTTTTTTAGAAAAGTTGTCAAGATATACAGGGTAAGGAAATTACAATTGTGATTAATTTAGTACAAAAACTTAATATTTTCAATTTAGATTCAGTTACAGTTCTTATGTGATATGCATAACCGACCAAACACTGCTTTACAGTTTTTCCAACACTAGAGTGAAAAGCCCTTCTTCTATTACTAAAGTAAGGCATATCTCTCTTCACCCTGTTTGTTACTCAGCTAGATCTTTACTGAAGATCAAAATGATCTATAAGTGCATCAAGTAGTTGTTGTAGATGACCTTTTATAGGTATTGAAATCCTGTATTTTGTTCTAATTTTATGAAGTCTGCATAGAGCTGGGAGTGTACAGAGTCTCCCATGTGGTTGCAAGAATGTGCAAGAAACCCACCAGATGCAGTATTTAATTGCTCAACCTATTATCCCATTGACTCTAAATGGTTTTTTGCAGAAGGTAGCAGGAAAATGACCCAATTTAGCTGAAAAAAGTCCTAAAAATCTTACCATTTTTAAGTATATTATAAAGTTTGTTTACTTTTTTCAGCTATCCTATCACTAGTCTTTTTCTTTTAAGTTAATAACCTTCTCCATACCTACAAAACACACACATGTGAAATAACAATATAATTAAAACACATTCCTCCTATATAAAAAACCCCCACGAATCATAAGAGGCAAATAGGGTATGTATATATATGTAAACTTTTATTTTATTAATTCAAAACTATAATACAAAAACCCCAGTATTGCTTTATATCTGCTTATTTCTGGTACCTCCATTTGAGAAATTTCTTCAGCTTTTTTTTCTGGACATGACAGTCACTGACAGATCAGCTGGGAAATAAGCTCTTTTGGGATTCAGAAAACACAGTTAATAGAGTCTATATTCCTAGACTCTATAAAATAACAAGGTGTGTTATGCTCTCTGGTAGCATTTAAAGTTAAAGGCATCTTGAGCCATAATGTCAGCAGCCATACCATCCTGTCATTTTAACAGGATATGAGCTGAATAACTTATGTACTATGATTTGAAGACATGTTAAAATTTGTTTTATGGTTGAGTGCCGTAGAAAACACCCAAAAGTAAACAGTAGGGATGATTGTTATCACATGAAAGGAATAAATAAATTGGTTAATGTTTAAATGTTTACACTTTTCAAGATACAAGTTTATTTAGCTTTACTGGTCTCAAAAGTCTACTGGATTGCTTTCTATTTCCATTTTTTTTCCTTTTTTTTCTTCCTTTAGGTTGTAAGAATGGAGAAGAAGGGAAGAAGGTAAGAGATCTAGTTGATCTATAGTTAAGATTAGGTGGATGTGAATGACTGGAAGATTGGTTGCTAGTGGTCAAACTGGACACAATTAAATATCTGGCTTTCAAGTGTGAACAAGTTAGAAATACTGCTCTTAGCCCTCTATGTGACATTTATGTTTTGTTGCTATTTCATATCATCATTAAGCTGAATAATCTTCCACTGTGATATATTCTGAACTGAGACAATATAATTACAAATTTATTACAGTATACTTGTGGTATCACTTTTACAAATGGATGAAATTAATTTTGGACATGTGTGCAAAAAGAGTACAAGTTGAGGGTTAATATCATGTGAAATTTGCTCATATCCTTGTTTTGACCCTCTGTACCAAGGACGCTTCTTATTGTTATCAAGGAAAAAACTGAGCAGATAAAAAGGGAACACAAAGGGGCACGTTTTCAAGAGTAACAGGGAGAGCAGCACTGAGGTTTGAAAAAGGAAAAAAAAAAACCCAAAGCCAGAAAGTATAATCTGATCTGAAGCCTGTGAGTAGCTTAATAAAATTATTTAATTGCTTAATAAAAATCTCAAGCATAGAAAAAGACTGTGTAAACTGATAATATATTAGGAAGCAGTGGGTAGCAGAGTATGATGTTTTATCTGCATTTTAATTCTTCTAATATTTGCATGCATACATATAAAAGCTGTTAACTGAGTTGAGACTTTTTGAATTTAAACCAGACATATTTTTTATCAAGGCTTTTAGCAGCTTATATGTCTCAATATCTTGACTGTCCTGTCAGATCATCAAGCCTTAGGCAAGCACATACAGCTATACACTTTCACCAGCTTACCAGGAATTAAATAAATAAATGGATAGATAAATAAATAAATAAATATCAGAAGCACTTTGAAACCTCTTTCATTTTCTTCCAAATCCATTTTTGACCTAATACAGTTCAGAAGAAAATTTCTTTCCAGAGGGCATTTAGCAAAGTGCCTTGGCAGTGGAAAAGACCTCTCATGCTCCATTGTTTTCCATTCTGGAAAACAGTTAATGTATTGCTTCTATTTGTGCTTGGTTTTTGGTTTTTTTCTTGACACTAGGGTAATATACTGAGTGTACATTCCCCTTATCCTTTTTTTTTGCCATTTGTAAAAGGCCAACTACTGTTAGTAGCTATTACAGATGCTATTTGAGTTGCATTGGACGTTGCTAATGAAAACTGTTGAGTAACAATATTTTTGACATTTCTGGCAGACCACATTGAGCAAAGGCTGCTTTTAAACAACTAATCAAAATATCTATTTTTTCCCCCCCAAATTTGTATAATGACTTTCCATTTACTGTTTTGGTTTTTTTAAAGTGAAGTAAACAAGGGCTTTACTAAGATTTATTCTACATTTTCGTTCATGAGCTGTTTTTAACTCCCAGCCTTTAAACAGAAAATACTCTTTTTAGCAAGTTTCCAAATCCATTTCTCTGAGACAGTTCTAATTTGTTGGTTCTATTTGTTGATGCAAATAAGCTGCTGAGTAGTTCATTATGTTACTTTTCCTACAGATGGATTATATGTCCATTACATTATGTGTATATTGTATCTGTGGCTCACAAAGCCTAGGGTCTACCATCTCATTATTTTGGTTCAGATACAGTATTAGTCAAATTCTTTTGGCTCAGATACAGTATTATTCAGATTTGTTATTCTCTTTGCATTCATGCAGCAGATACAGTGTGTCCAAGCTGGAAAACTATTGCCAGCACTTCCAGCATTGTCAGTGGTTGGATGATGGTATTTCTGACAGCTCTGGCACTTACCTGATGAATAAATTATATCACTAAAAAGTGAATATAAAACATACTACAACAAATATTTATATGATTATGTAACTTAAACAAAGATTTTTTTTTTT
>WEIT01041895.1:1575-13953 GCA_013389985.1 Dryoscopus gambensis | reverse complement strand
ATAATTACAGAATGACCAGCCTGGTTGCTATGTTGTCATTTGTTCATGTGTTTCAACCATGATATCTCTATTTAATTAGTGATGTGTCATTAGGAAGTACCTAAGGATGCCATGGTGGAAATTGTTTATTGAGATGAAACAGAAGAATGCCCTTCCCATCACTATTGTATTGCATGCAGGAACGCTGGAGTATATGTGTTTGCAGTAGAATAAGAAGAAGAAGGAAGTCTGTCCTCTTCCATCCCATGCCAACCTGGTACTGCAAAAGAAATATACTACCCAGCTAGGAAGGCNACTACCCAGCTAGGAAGGCTTGTGTGGCGGGGTCCTTTTTTCCTTTGCAGGTTCTAGCACAGGCAGGGAGAAGAAAACCACACAGAAATGACATTTCATGGCATATAATTCAGGGGAAATATCATCAGTAAAGGAAGTTATAGCCATTTTTCTGCTACACTTTTCCAAACCTGGGAAAAACTTCAGCCTATCGATTAACTTGGTCGTAGTTCTGTGTAATAACTACTTAGATCTGCTAGATCTACATTACCATTAGGTCTAGTAAAATGAGTGCTCTCTCTTGCATTTAGCAAGCAGTGAGGAGTCTGAGCTGCAAAGATCAGATTCTCACAGGCACAGATAGAGAATCAAAGCCCAACCCAGTCTCTGTTTCAACCTTAGTGCATGTGTACACAATGAGACCATATTTGCACAGGAAGATGGTCTGCTGTAGGAAATTATTTCAATGCCGGAGTGCTGGATGTGGCATTTAATATCTAACAGCCTTCTGTGTGAATCTTGCACTTCCTCTCTGAATTAAGTGCAGCACTTTAATATGTTTGCAGTCTTTTTTTTTTTTTAAGTTGGTTTAATATTTGGTTTAAATGTGAAGGTGAGACCTGTGCTCAGGCTGACTTTCCCAGAGGTTACGTATCAGTGAATTTTTTGAACTGAGCTATAAGGCATAAAAATAAAGATTTTTAGGAGAAGCCTGACACACTGTTAATGAAAGCAGAGCTGGAGAACTCTTACAGATTAGAAACACATCCATATTGATATGTATTTTTGTAAAGCACCGGAACAGCTTTGCACTGCATGTTCCTTCCCACCTCGTGGAAGAACCAAGGCTCTGCAGTGTGAAAAAGGAATTCTGAGTATTTTAAAAATTGTTCAGACATGTCCTGGACCTTCTGTTAGGAAATCATACAGTCAAGTGCTTACTAATACAGAGTGACTAACTCTCCATTGAGCTAACAGTGACACAAGCTTTGTGGCAAAGCTTTCACTGTGCAAGCATGACCTATTATTGTTACAAATGCCTGCTGTGAGATTTTCCCTATCACTGACGTTACTTAATTATTTCCAACCATAATTAAATAGGGCAGTTTCCCTTTCTGATATGAATATTTCTTTTCAGAGCACAATTATTCCATGCCCTCACTGACCTAAATAGAGCTGAGTGTCTACCAAATGGATAACACTAAAAGAAAGAACCAAGAGAGTTGCAGAAGAGATCCTGTTGTCCTGATACTGATTTTCTCAGCTAAAGTACTCACATTCTGAAACCATCCCTGGGTTAGTAAACTGTAGTGGTTAATATGATGTTCACTGTTTATTGAAGTGTTGCAGTTTCAAAGTTTTGCTATCTCATTACTTCTTGGTAGATGCAGCTTGGGATTTGTCCTGTTTTTAACTGAAACCATGATATTTTGCAAGCCTGTGGATGTGTCATTTTGAGAACTTAATCCCTTGCAGACTGGGATACCAAAATTCAAGTCTTCACAAACATGCTATTGCTCACAAAAGTGAAGATATGCACAGTTACAGAGATATTTATTACCATGAGAAAATTTTAATCTATTCCGACACTATAATCTCTTAATAAACCTACAGTTTTGTGGTCATAGAGACATTATTTGAAAAAAGGGACTGCGGCTGACTTCCTTTTCAGCACTGCAATACTTATCTTTCATGCCTGATGCTACAGGGGAATACGAAGCCTTATGTGCAGTACCAATGCCATGTGCATGGAGCTCTAAACTCCTAGTGATGATATTCTTCTCAGGGTAGAGTTGTAAAAGATCCCTGGAGTACTCCTGTGTGAACCAAGACAAAAAAAGTATGTCTTAAGTCCCATGAGTCACCAAGGTGTTTTGATCTTCATTAGTGATCTCTGGCATCCCTCCATCCTCCAAGGATCAGAACCTCATAACTTAGAGCAGGGTACTTAACCTGATCTTCCAAGCCTATTGCTTCAGGAATGCAGCGTCATGTTCCAGTCTGTACATAGGGCAGGGAGGCAAAATCATGGGGCCCAGGCCTGTTCTCAGGACAGATTAACTTTGTGTTGAACAACCACTGAAAAAAATGCAGAAATTGTTTTGGTCATCCAAGGAAGGCACAGTTGACATCTGCCAGGGATGGCAATAGTGTCTTCCTACACAGGAGTGTCAGCTTATTTTCTTGTCCTACGAAACTTTATTCCCTCTGCAACAGAAGGGCTTCAGCTGGGGAGTGGGGAATATCCTTCTCATTACTCCTCAGTGGAGTGGGGAGTATCCTTTTCACACAGAATAGCTTGCAGTTTGTTGTAGTGAGACTTACTTATTTTTTAAATGAATTTCATACACTTCTTAACAATGAACATCCTAACTGCTTACTCTCCTCCTCATGTACAATTTCTGTCCTCAGTGTTGATAGCTCAGTGTGACCTCTGCATGGGCTCAGAGAACAGAACTCTAGGCTTCTTGTGATTATTCTGTAACTATAGATACATATTTCCAATATGATTTAAAAAGTAATTCTATTACTCCCACATTGGATGGCATGCTTTTAAAAAATCTGGGATCAGTAAAACAAAAAAATTAAAACCACACTGGTCTGATTTTTTTATTAATTTCCACATTTACTTCAGTAAAATCTTAACATTTTGTAGCTCTTCTAGACCTACCATGTGATTGCCAATCTCAGTGGCTGAAGAATGTCAAGGAAATAAATCACAGAATCATAGGATTATAGAATCATAGAATGGCCTCGTTTGGAAGGGACTTAAAGGATCATCTAGTTTCAACCCCACTGCTATGGACAGGTATACCTTACACTAGACCAGGTTGCTCAGAGCTTCACCCAACCATTTCTAGGGATGGAGTATCCAGAACTTCTCTGGGCAGCTTCTTCCAGTGCTTTACCACCCTCACAGTAAAGAACTTCTTCCTAATACCTAATCTAAATTTACTCTCTTTCAATTTGAATACATTCCTCCCTTGTTCTTTCACTACATGGCCTTGTAAAAAGTCCTTCTCCATCTCCCTTGTAGGCTCTCTCTAGGTACTAAAAGGCTGCAATTAAGTAAACCTGATCCCTTCTCTTTTCCAGGCTGAACAAACCCAATTCTCCCAGCCTTTCCTCATAGGACAGATGTTTTTCCCTTGTAGTCAGCTTGGTGGCCTCCTCTGGACTTGCTCCAGAAGTTCGACATCCTTCCTGTGCTGGGACCCCAGAGCTGGATGCAGCACTGCAGGTGGGATGTCACCAGAGCACGGCAGAGGGGCAGAATCCCCTCCCTGCCCTGCTGGCCATGCTGGATGCAGCCCAGGACACGTTTGGCTTTCTGGGCTGTGAGTGCCCATGGCTGGGTCATGTCCAGCCTCTCACCCACCAGCACCTTGATGTCCTTTGCCTTTCCTGTAGAAACACACAATAAGATTTCTGAAGGAATTGAGAGAACTTAAACACAAGAGAGTGAATGTCATATTTCAAGATGTGTAAAAAAATATAAACTGATACTTTTCAAACATGTTTTTTATGAAGAAATCATGTTATTAGATCATTGCAATTGTTTCCTCTTCTCATTTGAATTACTTTCTTGAGGGACTGAACAACTGATTTTCATCATTGTTGAAAGCTCCAGTTGTTCCACTGATTTGTTGTTTGGCTCTGCTGATATGTCTTTCGGTGTCCTTTGCTGATAAATAGTTAGATTAGTTAACAATGTCACTCAGTGATGCTGTACTCCAACCAATTGTGAAATGTCAAACAACCATATAAAAAGCAGATTACTAGACCAAAGAGATTAGAGTAATACATACATTTGTCATACCCTCCCAAATTTGTTTTCCACCAAAGTAAAATCTAGGGAAAATCTAGAGCAATAGGGCAGATTTTTTATATGATTATCAGCTGAGAAGGAGTCTATGGATGCTTGTGGTTAAAATTAGTAATTACCTGTTGGAGTGCTATTGGAAGAGTGCTGACATGCCCTGAACTTAGACAGGCTTTTCGGTTCCAAGGGCCCTTGAGACTTCAGGTTGGCTGGGAGGCCTGTGAGACAAGTGATCAGCGAGCTATAATGGCACCATGAGCCACTGTGACCTTGTCACAAACTCAGAGAAATTATTTGGCACTTAACTTGACTCTTAAGGGTGAATTTTACAAGAACAGGTGATTGCTTTATGGATATGATTACATTTCTCTTCGTATTACTCCCCCACTTACTTTAAAGTGAACCTCTGTCTCTACCAGCACATGTACTGTTTTGCAGACTTTCTCCACTCTGCATTGGTACAAATGCTGGACATTTTTTTGTTTGTTTGTATGTTTCTCATGCTGTGCATACTGCTAATCCTGACATGGAAGTTCTGTTTAAAAGAGTTTTGAAACAGATTGAATAAACTCTGCTGAGGAAAAAAGCCCCAAATACCCCAAACCCTACCACAAAAAATCTTCAATCTGTCAGAGATGCTAAAACTGGCAGTTTCAGTGTCTTGTTGCTATGTATGAAATGGTAAAGAGTCTTCTGAAGACTTTTTCCTTTCATGAACTTGTAAATATGAGAGTCTAAACGTACCATGTTAACATACTTTGTAGGAAGCACAAAAGAAACTCTAGGTGCACAAATGTAGATTTGCACGATGCTCTGACACAGGTATGTGTCGCCTGTCCTGCCATGTATGAGCAATCACCTGACAGAAATAACTGGAAGACCTGCTATTAGTAGCACAGTTTCTGAGACATCATGGAGGTTAGAAATGGGGTGAAAGGACTTGCCAGTCCTATGGGTCTGGCACATACAAGTAATTCTATGGGTAAATCTTGGAGTATCAGACATTCTGCTAATTAAGAACACATTTGTTGAGAAGATATTTTTTTACAAAGTGGAAATACTTCAACCAAGAAGGCTGTTAGTCTGCATTCTTCCTATAAAATAACATGTAATGGGAATTGTTCTGTATGGGGCAGGTACTGTGTCTTTCTGAGACTCTGGCACAAGCTAGCTGTATTGATGTGATATGCTGTGAAGTTATGTATGCTGGGCTGGGTTCACAGTCTTGGTGTGAACTTGGTTTCTGCCACAGGCTTGTCTCTGATCACTGAGCAACAGTGCAATTCAAGTCCCTTTGTCAAAGAGGCTGAAAAAAGAAGATAAAGGTAAGAGTAGAAGGAAAGGACATAAGTAACCATAGCTGTGCAGAGAGCCATGTGCTACTGTGCTGTGCATGAGGCCCAAAACTAACTTGAGTCCCCCAGTCAAATTCATGTGTGCCGAGAGTGGTTCACTCCTTATGAAGTAGCAGGCAGGGTACAGGCTTTAGGAACTTCAGGATTTTTTATGGTCCATGTGAAAGGTAAACGGACTTGGTCCAGTTTCCCAGTGAACTCCGACAGAGGTGCGAGGAAATATCCTTTGTTAGAGATTTCTCTGCCAGCTGGCTCTGTTGGCTTGTGTGTCCCAGCGGTGCTGTGGGAGAACACGTCCCCAAACTGTCAGCCAGTCCGTTTTCTGTCTATCCATTCATTCCTGAAGTACTCCTGTCCTAGTCACATGGGAGGCAGGCACCACAGCCAGTTTTGCTGGCTGGTGTTCAGCTCCCTACTGTGTTTCACCAATGAATGAAGCAGAATGATATGTTGCACTGATGCCTTGCCAGCAGATCAATTGCTCTCATGCCATGTTGCCATTCAGTAGAGAGTTAATTGCAACCTTTGACAAAAAGAGGATTGGGGAACATAGCATCTAAAGTCACACAACCATAAGTGAGAACAGGTTCTGATTTAGCTGAATTAATCATTCACTGAATAAATCCAGGTCTTCATTTAACAATTTGAGATCCAAAACATTATTCCAGACCTGATTCCTTATTTCTAGTCAGCTGCAAAATTCATACAGGTTAGCCTAACAGTAATCACAGTCATGATTTTGTTCTCATATTGTGATTAAGTGTAGGTCACAGTTGTTTATGAGATTTATACTTGTACATTTTCCTATAAAATCCTGTGATTCATTTGTTGTGTAAGACGTCATGTGCAAGCAAAAAATAGCTTTTTCTGGCAAGAGTTACAACATAACATGAGGTATCAACAGGACTTCTTCCACAGTGAGTGTTGAATGAGCTTTCTTTTGTTGTTCTGCAGTGTTTTCCATACCTGTACAATCAAACTGAAGACCCATAGCTATTTCACTGGGTTTGGTTCTGCTGGTCTTTCCAAGAAAAAGTGTTTTTCAGTTACATAAGTCAAACAATCAAAATAAGCATTTTGCTCAACTGCTATAGGATGATAGATTTGTTAACTTCAGGGGCAGCCTTGCCTCTTCAAGATATGTCCTCAAGGATGACCCAGAAAATGACTTAAATATTTTATGATGTTTCTCTCTGTCCTTTTTTCAATCAGTCAATCTGTCACCAAGACGCATCTTATATTCAATAGTACATGAAAGACAAATGATCTGAAAAGAAATTCATCTCTACCAAAGAAAAGGATTCAGTCTCACAGGTACCACATTGTCTGCAGCAATTCAGGGTCATTTTTGTGTTTACCCACATTGTCAGCTGAGTTATTTATTTATGTATTTCTGACAGAAATTCTGGCAGAATTTCTGACATCAACATGTATCCAAATTCCCCCCCTCACTTTTTTTCATCATGCTATCAGCATAGGATTTCTGAGGAATAAACAATATGATTCTCAAGCATGTTGAAGTAACTGTAAAGTTCATTAGTCTCACATGAAAAAAATTTTCTCTTACAGACAGAAATTAGGGAGAGATTAGTAGTTTTAATGTTTAGCAAAGTATATATAGGGAAAAGTCTTTATAACTTGTTCTGAAAACATGAAACAGTAGTAAATACTTAGCTCCCCTGGGCCTTTATTCAAAAACTAATTTCTTCCTTTGTGAGGAAATGGAGTCTCAGAAACTATTCCAGCTTTCTGATGATTTTTCTGACTCTCTTCTGTATTTTTTCTAATATTTCAGAATCTTACACGAAACATCTAACAACATTGGTGTACTCTAGTAATGTGTTAGTAATGTTCTACATAAGGTAAAATTGTGTAGATCCTATTTTCAATCAAGTCCCTACTTAGGAGCTTCTGATTTTTGTCTTAGCTCCTACTTTCTCACTTTTTTTTTTGGTCAAAGTGTAATGTTAGTAGCTAATTTACCAATGTCTTTGGCCTTCAAGTGACGTTTTACTGCTTTTCCACCAGGATCACTACAACCTTTTCATGAGAAACTTTCCAAGATGTAGTCACTCATTCAATGCATGTGGTTTGCATCCATTGTTCCTAAGACCTGTAAAGGATTTTACTTTCAACTTTATATAATATATTATAACAAATCAGCTTAATTAGCCTTCAAGATTACACTGTGGGACTGTCTCACATAAAAGGACAGTTGAAGATGTTCTAAAATAAATCAATATAATGAACACTAATTACTTAAGGCAGATGGTATTCTCTATAGAGTTCTAGAAGAACTCACTTGTAAAATTGCTGAACTGCCAACTGTGATAGTTAAATAATCCTTACACTGAATGCTCTGTTACGAGTGAATTAGAAGATGGCTAATGCATCACTAATCTTAAAAACATTTCAGGAGTGGCAGAAGGAACTACAGACCTTATTAACTAAACAGATACAAGTCATGTCAAAATCTAAAATAATTTAACACATTTATTATTAATATGATGGCAAATAACTACCACTTCTTTTGTGTAGGAACTCATACTTAATAATTATATGAGAATTCTTTGAAGAAACTGTTGATGTGAATTGGTTGGCAGAAATAAAATTTATTTGGATTTGAAACAATGCTTTTGGCACAATTCCTCTCCAAAATCTTTTAAGGAAACCGTAGTGTTATGGAAGGAGATCTTCTTGTGGACTTATGATATGATATATTAAATTAAGGAGTTAAAAGATAGAAAGAAACTGTGATTTTTCTGGTTAGATGCATTTTTTCAATATAGTCCATAAAAAGCTGGGATGAATGTTATGCCATTTTAAAATAGCCAAAAATAATTTGGGAACAGGTTGAACATCATGATGTGTGGTGATCCAAAGAGTTGAAGTAAAGTTCCATAATGAGTGGCTGCAACTTAAGCAGCAAAAGAATGCTGATAAATGGAATGTAATGTGTTAAAGAAAACAGTCTTGAGAAACTATGTATAATGAGAATCTTTGTGTTAACTAATGTCACTTAGAAAAAATGTATTTTGATGACATTCTATAGAGCTCATTGGGAACTTCATCTCAGTGTTCAATAGCAATCAAAACCAAAGAAAAATCTCAAAAAATTGATATAAATGTTCAGAAAAGAAATAATCAAACACACACAAAACATCTCTGGCAGCAATCCATGATGCATATATTCCTTGAAAACTTCCTATAGATCCAGTTACCTGCCCCACTGCCCCCAAAATGGTAAAGAGAAATGAAAATACAGAAAATAGCTGGAAAGCAAGCAGGAAATCCTATACATATATTATCTAGCAGTATTTGACCTGGGAACAAGACATTTAAAGGAACATATATGTGTTTATAAAGTCATGACTGTCAACAAGATGGCGAGGAGAAAGCTGTCAGATGAGACTTTCAAAACAAGAAAAGGACATAGCTGTCCACATAACATGTAGTTAATCTGTGAAGTACGATGCTGCAAGACACTGAGATTGTTGAAAGATTCCATGCTTTCAGAAACGAGTTAGAGAAAACATAGAAAAAAGTCCATCAGAAGCTATTAATCATGAGGACAAACAGCTCTGAATCAGCAGTCCCTTAAACTGGAACTGGCGAGCACAGTGTGAACTGTCACAGTACATTTACCATATTCTTGCTAGGCTTGGTAGGCATTCACTCTGGGTCATTGCATGAAAAACGATACGAGATCAGACTGATATTTGTCTAATCCAAGTGTCGTGGTTTGATGCTGGTTTAAACGCCAAACACAAAAAATCCTATTACATGCATAAGGGGAATATGGATTTATTGAGGAAAACGTAAAGGAACTTTGGGGCAAAATAAGGTCCACACTATAACAGTTACAGTATGAAGAAGTTTATTACTAACAGAGTGAAAAGTGAAAAAAGAAGTGATAAGAAATCAAAGCAAACCTTTAAACACCTTTTTTTTCCCAGTGCCTCTTTCTTTACTACAAGCGTCTCACAAGGGAAAACAAAACAAAACATGGAATTTTGCTCAGAGTTGCACTTTTTTAGGAGTCTTTTTATGCTTAAGGAAAAGAAGTTCTGCTGTGCCATAGACCCTTCACAAACCAACAGTCTGCCCGGAGAAACAGTCTGTATCTCTCCCATGAATCTTTTGCAGTCTTTCCACACTGCCAAGTCATGGGCCACAGAAAAAAATGGGGTTTTAGTCTTTTAAGGATGAGTTATCTCAGCCTGAAAGCAAAGGTTCTCTGCTTCAAATCTCTAACAGCTTCTCACAGCTTCTGTATGGCCTGGCTTGGGCCTTTCTTTAAAGTCACAGGCTGCACAAGAATTTCCCATCACCCCAGGTTTTTCCATATGGATTTAAGTTCTTTCTATGGCTTTGCAAGAAGCATTTTTAAGCTCCATGCCCAAAGCGTGACCGCCCTCTTTTCCCACAGTCAGCTTCCATCCCACGTGGTCTCGCCCTTCCCCTCCGTTTCTGACCTTGGGGTCGCCATGTTCAGCTTTGTCCCATGGGACTTTACTTTTGCTTCCTCGCTGACTTGAAAGAAAAGGTGTCCTTGTTGGCATGTGGTGTTTCTTCGGCTTTGGCGAGAGCTGTGCTGGATGCAGAAAGGCCCTGCCAGTCCCATGCGGGGTCTCGGTGGCTTCAAATTATCTCGGCCACGCAGTCTTGGTTACACACTGCCTGCGGAGCAGGGACAGCTCCCTGGGAAGCTCCCCTGGGAAGGGGAGGGCCAGCCCCGGGCCACCTCCATGCTGAGGGGTCAAGGGGGGGCCTTGGCCTGGGCCCTTTGCCTCCAGCCACCCCTCGGCCCTTGAGGCAAGAAACAAAGAGAAACTTCCCGCGCTTGCCTGCCTTTAAATATGCGATTGCAGAGGCGTTACCAGCCCTCTCACTGGGCTAGCAACTTATGTATCAACCAAGTTTCAACCTACCACACCAAGTCAGTTTTTCTTATGCTACGTTTTTAATTAAAACTGTCTGTATCATTCTGTATAATAAATGCTCAGTTTAAATGCATATCAGAGTGGTTTTGGGGTGTTGCAGTAAGGCATAGAGATCCCTCCCCAAGCAGTATCTTTCTGACAGTATGAGTAGGATCCCAGCTGTGCCATTAATACTGAAAAAATAAAATTCTTGATCTGTTCTTTCAATTAAGTATTGCTGAATAATAATTGAAAGGAGTTGGATACATTTTAAGCTTATAAGGGCACACACTTTATTTAGAAAGCTACTGTGTTGCATTTGTAGCTGTTCCATACATTGTTAAGGTTGGAAACAATTGCTGTGAAACCAGTCAGAACCCTCTTAGAGTGCCTCGGGAATTTAATTATCTTTATTTCCATTTGTAAATTCTGCTGCAGCTATTTTCCCGACAGAAAATTAGCCACTGTCAGCGAAGGGCATGGACTCTGTATTTTATGTCTTCCATTTTTCCAGCTACAGGAGAGCCTCTAGATACTGTCTGTGCTATTCTTTTACACTCATCTGTACGGCATTATGATGTTGCTTTATGATATTGAGACTGGGGATATCCGAAACTGAAAACCAAATTTTGATACTGCTTGTTTTTAAAAACTTTCAGTTAAAAAAAAAAACCAAAAAAAACCCAAAAAGCCAAAACCAAAAAAGTGTAGACAGGTCTAGTGTTTAATTACAGCAATAAACCAGACCAGGGTGTGTGCAAGCCTGAGGCATCTGTGTATACTTTGGGTGTGTTATGAGACAAAACACTAATCTGGCCAAATTCTCTTTGTAATTCAGACTCTAAGGGACAATCATAATATTTTTCAATTAGTCCTGGAATAGGAAGACAGATCCTTCCACTTAAAAGGAGGTTTTTAGAATGGAATTTCTGTATATGTGTTTGAAGTGATCCCAACTGGGAGCCAGACAAGTTGCTTCTATCATGTCGAGTGCATTAGAAGCAAAGAAATGAAAAATCTCTTTTACAGACTTTCTGCTCTGGTTTTATGTGGGAATCTGTAAGTATCTTCATAAACTAGATCAGAGCTCAATGTGCTTCACAGTCACTGCAGTGAAGCTAGGGTGAGGGAACTTAAAAAATGGATCTTCCTGTATGAAGAATCTCACATTCTTCTGAAGATCTCACATTGATCTCTGAAAATATTCACAGCCTGCTCAGGTGACAGTCACTCTATGATGTACTTCTATTTGTCAAGCCTGAAGATTGAGACTGAGATTAAACAGATGAATAGTTCCCATCATTTTTTACTTAGAATAGTTCTGGCAGAAATATCCACATATTGTCGTCCAAATCTTTTATCTACACCCTGAATTTCATGGGTGAATTTCTTCTTATTCCAAAAGAAAATTGTATGCACTGTGATTGTATTTCCTACGACTCTGCTTGAAAAACACAGTGATCCCATTTCTACAGGACTTAATAACAAGGAGTGACCAAATTCAAAATAAAATTTTAAAAAAAGTTATATGCAACGCCATAACCTCTATGTGTGATAAGTATACACATATGGCAGGGGGACAAACTCATGTGTCAAGATCATACACTGCTTTGGGTTAAATGACAGGCATTTGTTCCTACAAGGAGACTCTCTCTTCTTTTTTGTCAGTGATCTCCGATACTGGAGCACTTTCAGGCTTTTGGGTTATGGCATGGGGACAGAAAAACACGTTGGACTCTAGAAAAGAAGAGTAGAGCAACCGTCTTTAATTGAGGAAGTGGGGACGGAAGGATGTTTGGTTATAAATTTAATTACCAAGCCTGAGTCTGTATTCCAAGACAGATAATCACCTGTCCATGCTCAGAAGGATTTTCCCATAGACCATAAATGTATGAAAGGCTGGAGGTAGGTTCATGCAGGCTGAACCTGTAGGATCTTGTTTTCTGACTTTATTTCTTTTAGGTCAATAGGATTTGCACTGTTATTATAGCTTCGAGATAGTGTT
>WEIT01041888.1:2538-27965 GCA_013389985.1 Dryoscopus gambensis | reverse complement strand
CTGTCTTTTCAAACCGAGACATAGCAATATGCAGTTGCTTTTTTCCATGGATGGGCACAGAAGAGTGGATCATGTGGCAAGCTAATTTAGTAACTATCTTTAGTTTAATTCTTTGGGTTGATGTTACAATACTGGAAATATCTTTGTCTTGGTTTTCATTTATCCCATTCGACTTCTGAGGTTCACAGGAAATATATCTGCTCTCAGTAGGCACAGTGCCTCTTCCTATCTTGTTGCTTCATACTTCAGTAAAACATGAGAGGGACAATATTACCTTTAGCCTGTAACATGCACTTAACTAGGAGATATCTTGCTCAGAGATAAGTGCTAAACATTCCTAGAGAATTTAGATGAGAAATACCTTCTTACACCTAGATCCATTTCAATATATCTTTCCAAAGTAATTTAAAAACTTCTGGGCCAGCTATTCATCTTGCAAATATGGCTCTGCTACTTTGAACTGGCCTTCTTGCATGCATTATTTACAACAGCTTCTATTTCTGTCTGCTGTGCAAGAGAAACAAAATAACTCAATTACAAACTCCCAGCTGCTTTCCGCTTGAGCATAAGAAAGTGGCTTTATTAAGATCTTTGATCTTTATTTATAATGTAAATGCATATTCAACTTTAACAAACTGAAATTATACATGAAATCTATCTCTTGAGAAACTATCTTTAAAACTATTTTAATGGAGAGAGACTGACAGAAAATGAACATTGGTGCAACTTCTCTGTATTAGAACTCAGGCTAATAGTAAAGAAAGGAAGATTTTTTTTGTTAGAAGGGATTAGAAAATAAAATATAAGTAATTTACTCTCCACAAAAAATCACACCTTCAATTATGAATAATAATAACGAAATACTTTTTCTGAGATTATGATAAAATTAAACAAAATAAATCAATTATAATACCTTGTTCTTTTTACACACCTGTGGTGGCCCACTCAGCAGCAGCCTCCTTGGGTGAAAGGTGTCCATTCTGCCCTCATTTCTATTGTTGTAGTCCATATGGATTGGCTTGGGAACTGTCCATTGGCGGTAGTAGAGAGACTGCTCCGTGCACGTCATCATCTTACTCATAAGAGGACGAAAAGAACTTGCCCACATAACAGAATGGTAAGGCAAGAGGGAAGAGGATTTGGGAAGTCCACTGCTGTCTGTAGAAGTAATAATGTCATAGACCAGCTTGGGCAGGAAAACTATGGGAGGCTGTTTTGATGCTTTGGTCATGGAGCATTGAGAAGTCTGTAGGATGAAGGAATTATGAGTAGGTGCAGAGGACGAAGAAGAGGAGGAGAAAGGTGAGGAGGATGACGAGGTGATGGACACTTGGGCATTTTTAATGTTTTGTTTCATATCCAGCTGTTCAGTTACTGGTGGCAAGTGTTTGCCGATTGTTGTTTGTGCCCCCTTGTCTACTTTCTGCTTCTGCCTTTCATAGTTATTTGTAGTTTCTTCAGTGCTGTTGCTTAGGGCTTGCGGAGGAGATGACTCAGTGCAGAATGCTGTAACTAAAAGAACATTTATATTTCAACACAGTGCAACTATCTCTGCTAGTCAATGCCACAGCTAAACAAAACACAACAAATAATCATCTCGATACATTGTCCAGCAAACATTGCAATCTTGCTCCTCTTCTTGTTTTGACTTTCCTCATACAGGAAGCCATAATGGGACTAGTTTGGAGTACTCATTTCAATGCAGAAAGTGGCTTTTAAAGGACTGAAATGCATACGAAAGATGTGAGTGTTTGTCCTGTCCTCTATTTCATACATACATTCTTTGCTTAAGGTGTTCACCATATACTTTAATCACTCAAGACAAATACAAAATTACTGAAATCATTGTTTAAGTGAATTGAAGAAAATAAGTATTTCCAGGCTATTACCCCACCACACTACACATGTCTACACAGAGTGACATCTAAAAACAGTCCTCTGAGTCAGCTCTGCTCTGACACCCATGTGTGTGTCACTGGAGCACCTAGGCTGATCTAATAAAACCTGGCAGCTCTCGAGTCCCTGATGCTACATAATGCATTAGTGCATTCATACAGCTTTAGGTTAGCTTGGAGAACATACTGAACTCATGAATGTTGGCCGTGAATGTGATGTAGATACATCCCACAGATAATTGCTGATTTTCTGAAAGCTGTATATTTTTACCCTATATATTTTAACTATGAAGATTTCTTGAAAGTTTAACACATGTTAAGTGGTTCTGAGAATCTTTAATGCTTAGTGAAAGAGGACACACAAATATTTCACAGTCTTCAAAGTAGACTGAGAACTGCTTGTGGAATCAGTCTTCACAAGGTATTGGAAATATCTGCCTGAGGCTGAATGTAGATAAAACCAGATTTCCTCTCATGGTAAAAAAAACTGTCCTGGTTCACAAAAACACCCCACAGTTTGAACAAACAAAAGTCAGTAGTTTCTCTTGATTTCAAGAAATAGTAAGATATCCTCTAACTGCCTATTAATCTAAAATAGTCAGTAAAGGCCATTAGCAATAAACACGAAAGTATCACCAGGACCATGAATGGTTGCAAGCAACACCACTGTGACATCCCTCAAAATACCAGTATTCAAGGGCATGGAAAAAAAAGAAAGGAAAACGATTTCTTTAGAAAACTGAGGACACAGAGCCATGGGCAGGCCACATGGACACTATAGAAATGATGAGCAGCCCAACTTTAAAGAAGAAAAAACATTTTGAAAATTAAAGTGATGAAGCTTATCCAAACTTTACAAATATTTTTTTTTTCCTTTTGTAACCACCACTCTGCCTGTAGAAAAGAAATCACAGGCCAAATATGCATGGCGCCATGTTGCAAACTACAATAAGATCAAAAAGAATTTACTGTCACTGACAAAAAACTAATATGTTTTAAAAAGCTTCATGACATTGCAACTTTTAGGAAGTTATGGTACAATTTATATTCTCCACTTTTATTCAATTCTCCTGTTAATATTATCTACATTAAAAGTAAGTAAAGTTATCAGACAAAAGAGCTGTAGTAATTCTCAACATTCCCTCATGCTTTCTACATCACTGTGCAGGTTAAAGAGAAATTGTTTTAAAAATCATCTACCTTGAAAAGAGCTTCCAGTGTAAAATTAATGAGTGAACATTCCAGAGCAAAACAAAAAAGTTAAAAATACCATTGAGAAGGAGCATACCTTTTCTTCATCATATTTTAAAAAAATTAAATGGGATGCATTTTTTTTTCTTCATAAATTGTCACAGCTTCAGTGAACACACCCAGCCATCACAGTATTAACTGAGGATTTATACCTCAGTGTCACATAATAAAGAAGTGCCTAGTTTAGGCATCCCATCCCATGATAATTTTTCAAGCAAGAAAAGATCCTATTTCCTAAATTTCAGAAGTCTAATCCCTATAGTTTTTAGTCATCTTAAGTGATGCCATTAAAATAGGCCTTATCAAAATCTTAGTGATTTATGCCTTTTATTATTTATCTAATAAGCTAAGGTCTCTCTTATGTCCTAATTTAAATTAACAGAGATGATCTTATCATCTTACTGGAAGCTTTTGAAGAGAGAGACGAAGATGCAGAGTCATGGGAACATGATCTTTCTCTTTTCATAGGACTTCTCTTTTCTGAAGTAGAACCTGTTTCATGAATGATAATAAGGAAAAACAAAATCAAAATATAATTTAGGTAAGCCCATAAGTCACAGCTATATTGTCAAAGTAAGGAAAGGTACACGAGGGTTTGTGTGGGGTTTGTCCTCATCCTGACACTGTTTTCACTATGGAGAGTATCTGTTCCTACCACACAATACTGGATCAGCCTGTGGTCTAATTTACCCACGCTGAGCTGTAACAGCTTCAAAAAAATCAGTGCCACAACCAGGAGCTGGTAATATCTAGGCCTGTCTCAACCACGATTTCTCTTCCGACCGGTGTCTTACATTCCTCACTAATCCAGTGTCAGGAAAAGCAGCAGGTAACAAGCTCTATTTGTCAGTATGTCATGAAATTACCTCCTACCCCACACAGCTTTATGGCCAGATTATATCTCAGCTTTTGGTGATGAAAATTTGTATTTGGATGGCCATCAAGGCCATTCACTTGAGATTCCTAGCTCAGGCTTCTAAGTTAAAATGTTGGTTTCTGTACAGTGTTAATGTGATAAACTGAGACATAAGCAGTGCCATCAGAAAACTTAGACTGTAAGTCTATCTCACATAGATAGACTCTTATGTAGAATTGGACTCTGGATGATCATACCATACTTCATGGACTAGGAGAGCAGCCTTAGACAGCTTAGGAACCCATTTGACTCGGATCACGTACAGTCTCAGCATACTTCAATTAAATGGACAGAACTACTCATCACAAGAAGTATTCATCATATCTGAAGCAGGCATCTACTGAACACAGTTTGACTATAACCTCAGGTATTTCATTCCTCTATGAAGAGGACATATTGGATTAAAGAAAGTATTTTTGTTTGGCTTGTTCTGCTACCATTTGCAGTGAGTAAGAACTTCCTAGGTGAACAGCAATTGGCTTTCTTCCTCCTCACAGTACAGAAAAGGAAATGAAGGCAAGTTGAGATTTAAATATTTTACAGAGATAAAAATCCTTTGTTTTCCACAGGCACAACAGACAGTAAAGAAAAGTGTAAAGAACTAATGAATAACTGATAATGCCCATCAATTATAACTCAAAAAAACCCAAAAAGCAATTGTTCCTGGGTAAATTATTTTTTAATGCTGTTTTTTTACGCATTTGTATGCTCTTAATTGGTTTCTTAAGAAATTACACTGTCAATTTAAATTCATGGGCATTTTCAAGGAGAACTCAGAAGTTTCTATGTTGAGATCTGTTTTCTATCCATACTATTTAACACCTTACAAACTAGAGACAACTGAGCTGTACTACATACAGTTTCTTTGGAAGGAATCTCAGTCACTGACATCTTTGTAAGCATAGGTTCGGTAGCATCAGTCAGGGACAGCTTAGTTGGAGCTGCCATTGCCCTGAGGGTAGGGGTTCGGTCGCTGCTTCTCAGACAGCAAATCACACCCTTCCCTGCTGGGGAGGGAGAGTGCAGAACACTCTGAACAGTGTCTGTCACCAGGCGTTCCTACTAGTGCTGCACCACTGGATGTTCCCACTCGTGCTCCACTTTGTGGTGGCTAGAACATACAGGGCAAAGGAGGAACACAGGAGGGAGCCAGAAAACACAGAGAGGTAACAAATGAAGCAGCAGAACTGCAAGAAGTTAAAAAGCATCAGCCGCAGCAGTCCCAGGCAGGGAGGGTGAGAAAACACAGGTTCAATGAAATGAAACAAAACTAAGGAGCAGAGCTCACTCAGTAAGACTAAAGTGAGAAACCCTCACCCATACATTTTTCCTTTTGCTAATCATTTTCAATCATTTTACAGCTTCTTTTATTACCAGTAATAAATAATACCTTCTGTCGCTATTTCTTCATCTTCATTGTCAGTACTGCTTAGTTTCTCTGGGTCACTTTCTAACACATCATTCACAACTGCTTTCTCTGTGTGAATTTCTGAGCTCACAAAGTATGCTGCCAAACCAAGTTCTTGCTCCAGGGCTGTCCTTACCAAAGAAGATGAATTTATTAAACGTAGGTCACAGTATCTCAGTGATCTGGAGAGAAACAAGAGGAGCTAGTATGAAAACTTACTGTAATCTACTCCTTACCTCTGTTAGAAACACAGCTAAAGGGGAATTTTTTCATGATTTGCTTCAACAACAGATGAGATAGAACACAGCATTTTGTCCTTAATAAGTTTACCACCATGGTGCCTACACTTTTCTTTCTCTTAACCCAGTTACACAGCTTAATCTACTGCACTGAAAATTAGCATCAGCATAAGAAATAGAATAATCATTTGGATTCTAAACCTAACACACAGAATAGGATTCAGTTGAACATACAAAAGCATTTAGTGCCCCAAGGCATCCTGTCTGGCTTCCAGCTGCCATTCCAGAAGGCACTGATCTCTCCACACATCCTGGAGCACACATGCAGATTTCTCAGCTACCCTAAGAAACCTAAGCAGCCATACTTCTTTTTTTAATATACTCATTCTCTCCTCTAAACTGGGATAACTCTCATAATATTTTTGGAGCTATTTACATCTTGCTATAAACAGAAATTTATTATCAATAACATGGAGTTTGTATTTACGATATAAAAATTGCCCCAAAAATGGCAAAGAAATACCTGGACACTGAAATCTGTTTTCCTCTCGCACAAGTAATCGCACAGTTAATCTTTAGCTATTTGATAAGCAATGGATAAAAAACTGCCACTGAGAAAAGAGTGGATCTTCTTACCGTGGCAAAGACTCTCCTTGTGGATCCATCCCACTAAATATTAATATGCAAGGCAAACCTTCCAATTCCAAATAGGTCTGTGGCCTCCAATCTACATCCTCAATTTTCTGCCAGATCTGTATAAGGTAGAGAAACCCTGTTGGACATGTCTATATGGACATATCTATATCTATAACTATATAATAGTTTCTATATAGAAAAATCTATTTGAGATATATCTACATCAAATAAAAAGACAGAAAGACATACTTTTATCATCCATTATAATAATCCACTTGTACAGTGGAAGAACCAAATTCAACACAGACAGATCTCACAGTTCCTGGGGCATTACAGGTAGCAATGTGCCTGCTGTTAGTCTGAGGACACTGGGACAGTATGTTCCAGCCTGTAAAGGCTCCCAGCTTCCAAGCTGCATAAATAACACAGACATCAGGGCATATGGCAAATATGGCATAATGGAGAGTAAAGCTGAGCAGGAGTTTTGGGGGAGAGAAGAGAGTACAGAGGCTTCTTTAGGCAGATAATACATGGATGTCTGAGACCAAGGAAGAAAATAAGCTAGAAATGAGAGTTTTTCACCTTAGAGGAACAGGAGAAAGTTGGAAGTGTTCAACACACACCACTGTCCCCATTTAAAACCCTCTGGAGTCTCCCACTCTCCCCTAAAGCTATCAGTTTTCCTGGTAACTTTATGAGAAATCTGGCAACTCCATCTATTGTTTGACTGTTTTGCATCAGGCTATATCGCTTTACTCACACCAGTCATTCCTTCTGCTGTAAGACTGATCTACAGACAAAGTGTATCTATGGTAGGATCAACAGTACAACAGCTAGGCCTCCAACAGCTGTACATGTTCCCTTACTATACTTGTCAGACAACATAATCAGGACGTGATTCAGAACTAATACTGATCTTTCAGAGTAAGCTATGCCTGATTAATAGCAGAATGAGATCAGCATTAGGCCCAGGATATCAAATGACTTCATCTAACATGTATTGAATCAGAGTAAACAGTGTACCGTATGTATCTATTACAATATTCTAGAATGGAAATACATTTTTGCTTTGGCAATCAGATGATGGTAATTTTATGAAGAGCAAAGGAGGCTTTTTTTAAACAGGTGACCCATGACTCTGGACTTAAAGGACATAAATTAATCCATAAACCAAAACATGGTTCCGAAAGCATAAAATCCCCAGCTGTGAACACCAGGGTGCTCTAGGATCCATAACTACCATCACTGATCAGTAGGCAAATCTGTCTTCTTGCCACCTGCTGCTGACAAGAATAATGTAACTCTCAACTGGTCGCTGATTAAAATCTTTTTTTGCACTGTGATGTTTTTGTGAGAAAATTCAGCTAAAATTGGACATTTTATTTGGTTTATTTATGTATTTCTCATAGTCCCTTTACATAAAAGCATTTCAGCTGTTTCTGGGGGTTGCTAGTGGAAGTCACATTCTAGCCATATTAGTTAATATTCCACTGAGCATTAACCAAGGCAGGACAGGAGAGGTGTCATAGACAGCATGCCTGAAAGGTAAAAGTCATGCTCCTCATGGCGGATTTTGTTTTTAATATAAGACTCCATGCTTCAGCTCATGACCATAATTCTCGCCAGTAAAGTCTCCCCACCTACCCATCTAATGAAGCTTCCCAGCATATGCCATTCTGCAATTTACCTTTAGTTGCTCCACAAAGTGCTTCCCGATTGTGATTCCAGAATTAGGATTTCCCAAGATTATTTCAAAGTTATCTTCAAGGGCTAGTCTTTCCCTTACATTATAAAGACGTTCATACGCCACTGCAGCCAGCGGGATACATGGAATTCTCAACACTACCATGAGGCCATGGCCACTAGGACATTGTCTTGAAGAGTTTATTAGATTTTGGGCGATTTCCAGAGTTTCAACTGAGGTGTAATTCTTCATCTGAGAAAGACCACACACTGCCATCATAGCTGCAGAGTAGTGTTGGATGAGGACAAAAGTCCTTATCACTGCACTGTGTAATCTGGGGAACCTGAAATAAATGGTGAATTAAAGAGTGACGTTTTAAAGGCTGAAGTGAAAAAGCTATTTTTTACCAAATATAGTAAACTCAGGATATTCTCCTGTAAAGAGTCCTTCATGCTTTACAATGCTATACAACAGAATCTTACGAACTGCAGTTGTACAGTATTTGCAAGGCATCATTTCACAATCAGAGACAATGCTGTCTCTCCATTTTTNGTTGTCTCTCCATTTTTTTAGTAAAGATTTACTAAGCAAGTAGTCCAGTACAGTTACATCGCTTTACGTTATCCACACCTTACTGCTACTACAAAATTCATCACAGAATATCAGCTGCAGGACTCAGTAATATCATCAATCAAAATTATATTCTCTTATCAATAAGAAGTGTTCTTCATTGTGTGTCATTCTTAAGGGGCAGAGAGAGATGGGGTGTTTCTCTTGTTTTCTTACTGAAGCCCTGAACCAACTTACTCTTGTGTTCAAGAGGACTGAATATGTAGGCAGCAACCAATAAGCACTCCAACTCCCCAAACCCAGGTACACCTTTCTCACTCCCTAATCTGTGTAAAGGAAATCCATGGATATTCAGTAACTTCCTGTGTTCTGATTTTCACAGAAATTAAACCCAAGTGCACAGTAAAAAGAGTGCTTGCTATGGCTTGCTCGGAAAAGTGTCTATGGCTTATTCTGTATATGGCTTATTCTGAGTTTTTATTTCTCATTTATGTATACCTACCACAGTGATAAGTTTAACTTCTCATCGTGTTCCAAGTGCAGTATACACAAACTTTATATA
Source organism: Dryoscopus gambensis (assembly GCA_013389985.1). Classification (NCBI taxonomy): domain Eukaryota; kingdom Metazoa; phylum Chordata; class Aves; order Passeriformes; family Malaconotidae; genus Dryoscopus; species Dryoscopus gambensis. Next base: position 18,804 of record WEIT01041888.1, on the reverse strand, counting down.
TCAAAATCAGCCAGGGTCAGCAAGTGATAATATTGGACAAAAGTAAAAACACGTTTAAAATTAGGTGATGATGCAATGTTAGATTATTATAATATAGAGATAGTTACAGGTCACAGCAAGAGCACACTAAATTGGGCTAAGCAGTGTGTGTGCTCATAGTAAGAGACAGCCTCGACTCATGACACTGCAGGCCCAGTATACACTAAATAGATAGGAGAAGATAGGAACAGGTGAAATGCCTTGCATATGTCAATGACGTGTAAGATNCTTGTTTTCATGGTATAAATCTACACCCTAAAGCAAATGAAGCAATAAAAATATAAGGGTAAAGGCTATCAATAATTGATTTACAAATGATTAACCACTGGTATCTTGATATACTTACAATCACATTCTCTAATAATCATACATCTACTCAGAAATATTAGAACAAGAAGAGAAAGAAATAGAATTAGTTTTTTTGAAAGAATGAAAGTTTGACCCAATTTTTCCCTATTTCTTTCTCTCTCTCCCCATATACATATACACAGACAGACCAGCTCTATGGAACAAATATGCACACATATGAAGAAAATCCATTTATGTACATATATTTATGCAGTAATGCACTAGAGACAGAATTGAAGATGATTTCCATTTATGTAGCTCACAGATTTTTAGCAGAGCTACTAGGGTCTATGGGAGATATAGAAGGAAGAAAGAAAAAATGCTAGAAAGGATAAGCAAAGAAAAAATGAACATGCCACAGATTGAACAAGACGTTATTCAAACTTCATTCTTGTTTACAAAAATCATGGGGACTTCACAGTTTTATCAAGTACATAAATGGAAAATAACTTATGAAAAGCTCACAAAAGCACCTCAAAGCACCCATCTTACATTGCTGTATGAAGAAGGCCAGTGGATCTCATTGTAAGGGCTGATGTGAGTATGCTGTGTCTGCAGCGCATAGGGGAAGGAAGTCACATGGAGGGTCACAATATTGGGCGCCTCTTTCACCTCCCTGCAGTTCAGCAGTCTATCAACAAGTCCTGTCGGCAGCTCTGTTTGAGGATAAAGACTATGCATAGCACTGCAAAAAAAGAAACCCAAAACTCTCCAAAGTGATCAGCAAAGGGGAAAATTTGTCAGTGGAATAGCTTAAACCTGGATGTGAAATCAAAGTTAAAGGAACTTACCCTGAAATTGTTCCACAGAAGGATGGGAAAAGAAATGCAAATTATTTGACTGCAAGTAAAAATTTCTGTGAGTCTGATAAACTCTCTAGCTAGCAAATTACCAATCCCTTGCAGCTACCAGAATATGAGAGATAAAGGATGAAAGGAAGCTGATGTGACAGTTACCAATAGACACATAGTCCTGTAGTAACTTTGGTCAGATTGTTAGTGCTGCCCTTAACAAAAAATGATTTTAACCTACAACAGTCAAGCTAGAAAAGTACAGATGGTAAGTCAGTATGATAGAAAAAGAGAGAAAAAGCAAAGAAGAGTTATTCTTAGAGCAAATCCCAGTATCACAGAATACTGACAGTCAATTCCTTGCTCCTGTGCAAAATTTCAGTCCGAATTCATGCTACTTAATTTTTGGCATTTACCTGCCTATGTATCTTTCTTAGATATAAAACAGAGTTAAGCAGCAATACAGGTACTTCCCTACCACTCAAGGATGTTATATGAATAAATGCCTCAAAGGCCAGGAAAGCTGTAAAAGACCATGTAAGTTCCTAAGATAGGGGAGCTGAACAGGAAACCCTCAGGTGCAAAGTTTCACTGAAAGTCATCATTCTTAACCAGTGTAAAAGACTTCATTCACAAGCAAGATTCCCCAGCTTTTGGTTTCAGAAACACTACCATGATCCCAAATTTGGAGTATGTTGGTGTTTCTGGAATTGGGAATGTTTTCCAACCTCCCCAAGAGCCTTGGAACCAGACAGCTAAAGCAGTCCCACTTCTCAGCAGGCAGGTCGTTGAGAAGCTATGGAAACAGAGCTCTGTGAGGGAAGCAATGAATTACGCAAGTGATCTGAAGGGGAACTTGGTAAACACTGGACAGAAACTTCTCTCTTTCCCTCAGAACTCTACCTGGCATGACTATGAATCCACAGAAGCTTTCAATTCTTTCAAATCAGCGATTTTGGATAGAAAAAAAAATGGAAAATTTCCAATCAGTAAAAAAAAAAAAATAGGCAGCAGTGTTGGCTCATTCATTGTCTACTCACTGGGTCAGGGTTTTGCAAATTTTACAGCCCAGAGAATGCTAACAGAGAATGGTGAGCTCTGTGTACTTTCACAGGAAGCTTTCCCCTGAACAAATGACAAACAGCCAAAAAAAACCAATAGCTGCGGCTGAAAGTAGATAAGAATGGGGAGCAAAAAAGGCTGAAATGTTCCACTGTGGCACAATATAATAAGCAGGGTAAGAATAAGTCATGAAGGACCTTAAAACATGTTTATTCAATGCATGGGGAGACAGAGTTAGCAGAAAGATGCAAACAAAGATGAAGGAAGGGATAAATCTTGAGAGATAATGCAGATAATAATAATTTCTCTAAAGACAAGTTAATTTTCTTACCTCATTAGATCCCAGTGTGCATGATCATGGATTAAGACAAATAGTGTGTGTGGATTCTGCATAGAGTTCTGTAAAAAGACTTTGAATTTAATTTGGGCTTCTGCATCTAGTTTCATAACATACTGTTCCACTCTCTGCTTTGTAAGATGTTCCTTTTCTAATCCAAGTTCTAATAAAATACCTAAAAGAATGGAACAAGTGTCAGTATTTCCAGATATTAATACATCTAAGAATGTCCTGTCAAGCTAAAATAAAGCTAACTAATGACCACCTGAGTGCCAGAGATGAAACAAAGTCTGCTGATAAGTCACTTCAGAGGGTGGAACACAAATCAAGAAATCAATTTTCTCGAAGGAACCCAAATCAAGATTTTGAGTGCTGGAGTCAGCAATTGAGCAAATATGAGACAGCAATTTCTGAGCCACTGCTAGCTGGAATGGACGAATTTGATGTCGTTCAATCGCATAACCTGAAAAAAGCAAAATTCTGTTTAGATATATGCCCAAAGTCTAATCTAATACAAAATGTCAAGAGTCTGGAAAAGAATGACTGATCTACTACTTAAGGTATTTTGCTTATTTAGAGGAGTTCATTCATGAAAATCCATATAGAATATGCAAAGTAATCTTTCTGTATTTGGACTTTTTGGTCCTCTAAGTGTCTGAGACCTGAAAGTGAATTTGAACGCTAACATTTTGCTACCACAGAAGTAAGACTTAAAGCTTCAAAAACTGTAACAACTGGTGGAATGAAGCAGAACATCCATCAGTGCAAATCTGAATATCCCAAGACACGAGCTGCTGTTTGCCTCAGGACCTTTGCCTTCAGGAGCCTAGGGTTCTGCCCAGAGGGATCTAACTCTGCACCCAGAACTCGTTCTCCAGTACCCTACTCTGTTACCTCTTTAGAACATCTTCCTTACTCACTTGTACACACAGCTGTTCCAGTTCCATTCACTGCTGTTGGTTTATTCACTGAAGCAGAAAGTGATGAAGAGATGTGTCCTTGGTTTTCCTGGCAAAATTTTTCCAGTAAAAGATCAATGTCACCCTCTATCAAATTGAAGAGAGACAGTGGAATAAACATCCATGTTAGTAAGAGCTGCATTTCATACTGACTTTGTTTTGTAGATCTTAAAAACTTTATGTATGTTTGCTAGCTATCCTGCCCTTGGCTTATTGGTTGTTTTATACAGGAACCCTCTTGTTATTTTCTGGTTTTAGAAATCTATTTTTACAGAGTATCACTAATAAAATGAAACCCAGACCAGGGAATGACAAACCATCTCTGCAGACCAGCTAGGACATTTATAGAATGTGATAGAAAACTAGCCTCAAGGGCCTGAAGCAAACCAGCAACAACACAGACATGAAACTGACTTAGTTTATGTTCCGACCATGGATCCATACTGTTCACTAACAAGAAAGGTGAGAAAAACCTGAGAAATAACTTCAAAACTCTAACATTTTTGAGAGACAGAAAGAAAAATAATTTCTAATATAGCCAAAAGAAAAACATGAGTTTTGCAGCTATACACAACATTGAAGCAAGCAAGGTATATTTTACTGAAGTATTGCATATCTGCAAACAGATCCATTTCTACAGAGCAGGGGCCCTACTTACAGATTAAAGGTATGCAAAGAGTACAATATGCCTGACCAGGGCATTAGTATTTTCTCAGCAGTTGAAAAGATGTTTGAGCATGTCCGCAGCAAGCTCAGAAAGCCAGGGCCTGCCCTGTGAAGTGCAGTCCAGTGGATATAGGTGGCAACTATTTTTAGGATGCTCATTTACTTGTTCTGCTCAAACAATAGCAACAGCAGAGAACTCTATGATTCTCTATGGCTCTCTATGGTTCTCTTTGATTTTGAGAGCTGTGCTTCGAAGATACTAAGATAAACACTACATAATTACAAGATGTTTTAAGGAAAATGAGATTCCTTTAAGAGACACATGACCCCTCTGACACATTCAGAGGGGTTCTTGTGATCTGTTTACCAACAGAATGTGAATGGCAAAGAAGACTGTGACATCCCATTAACACTGACAAATATGCTGCATTTGCCACGGTTGTGAGATACGGTTTAACGTTCCATGTGGCTTGATCCATCCCCAGATAATCCTGCCTGTAGTAATCCTCAGTACACTCAGTTAAAAAATGATCCAGTAATCCTGTCTCTCTGCAATTTTCCTCTCTGTCCCAGGCATTACAATCAAGTTCAAAGTATGGTAAGTTTAAGGGGCAAATCCTACCTTTCATAAAATAGCTCTGATCTCTCCTGGTCTAAATGAATTCTGTGTTTAGGGAAAAAGAATTTATACATTTATATGGATATGGACTTACATAACATAAGGATGGGTTTGCATAGCTAAGAATAGTATGCTCAGCTATTTGCTGGCCTATTTTTATGACACCAATGGATTTTAGAAACTGACACTTTTAGGAGGAATCTCAATTCAAATGTACCCTCACAACTTTGTCCTGCATTTTTCATATATTTCTTATAGTGTCTTGCTTCTGGAAAGGAAATGAACACAGCTATTTTCTCAGACTTAAAAGTTTCAGGGATTTGGAAACATGCCTCTTTATAACCTGTTAGGTACCTGGGCAGAGTGTGCTAAAGAAAGACCCCAGAGTTTCCACCTTCCCTGTGACCAGCTGATAGTTAACTTCTTTTTGGTAGTCTGAAGGACTGAGCATGCTCTCAGACAGAACTCTTGCCTGATACTTTCCTAAAAGACAAAAAAAAAAAAAAAGGAATTTTGAAAACACTTTAAACTAAAGTTTAAAATGTTCTAAGGCATAACAAAAATACTTTACAATTAAGTGAATACCACACATAGAAAAATGGTAGAGATGAGTCTTTTATGTCTCTGACACATATATACACCAGACACATCGATAATAGATTCATGGTTTACAATTCTTTCCCAGTTTGTAAAATATTTGTTGATACAGTATATAAAAAGACCATATAATATTGAAAGGAATTGCCAATTATCTTACAATCATAATGAATTTTTGAATGGCCATCCAGATGATTTAGTCAATTGTGAGCATAAGCCTCAACAGGTTGTTGAAGGGAATGACAATGAAAGATCATCTTTTAGAAGCTAAGGAAAGATTCTCTGTAGTAATGTCCCAGTTGCACAGAGGAGGAGAGCTTTATGCACTGTGTATGCTGTAACTCACTATTTTTTGTTTGTAGCCTTGTTGGCTGAGATGCGTTGGTGAGAAAATGGGCAAGGCAGGCAGAATGTGGTTTGCTGGGGAGAGACCCAACGGTGCACTGTCAGCTTGGGCTCACCAACCCCAACTGTGACTGACTGGTCAAAGCTCTGCTTTGTGAGGCAACTTACTGGAATTCCAACCAAACCCCTCACAGCATTGAATTACTCTGGTTTGCGTGGAGATACGTCCTTGTGATATTACCTGTTATCACAATGCAGGAATCAATGGCTCTGTTTCTATTGGCACATATGATCACCACATAGTTTGTCTTTACTAATTTTCCTTCAATTAGTAGCTTAAACATTTCTGAAAGCCCTTCTGCCAGGGAGTAGCTGCACTCAATGATATGGACGCTGTCATTGCAAGAGCTGGCTGCCAGCCCCGCCAGCCAGGGCAGCTGGGCTGAAGTCACTGGGGTGATCTGGCTGGGCACGTGGGGAAAGGCCTGGGGAACGGCCTGCTGGTACTGACGGATTTCAGACAGGTGTGATTCCCGCCAGGAACGCATGAATATTTGCTCCAAATCCTCAATCAAAGGGACCTGGTCTGCAGCTAAAGAAAAATAAGAGGGAAATATTACGAAACAATTAAACAAAACTGTTGAGTTAAAAACATTTATTTTTTAAACCATGCTTCAGGTTTCTGCATGCGTGACTCTATTGCCTTTAGCAGATGTGAAGTAAATTTTTCATTTTGAAATGCCTTTGTGATACTCAGATAAAGCTGCCCTAATTTGAACCTGAATACCAGTAATTAGAAATATTTAAGAGGTTGAGTGCTGCCTGTCTCACCATAATACTACTTCTAAACCACAGATTGTCTGCAAGAACAGTGAATTACAGCTCTTTTCCTTTAATTTTCATTGCTGAGGTCCCAGATGATAGCAGAAGATAAACCTTGTATGTTTATAATTCAATCTGTCTGGCCTTTAGGACCTAGTAATTTCATTTCTTTCCATAACCATGAATGAAATAGTTTAATATCACATTATCAAAGACTCATATTTAATACCGTCCTGCCCTAATATTCCCTTTCTCATTTGCCTTCATCTAATATATTCAGTGTAGTCTATTTGGATTTAGAACAATCTTACCTAGTTGAACAAGGTAGTAGACAGTCAGTAAGAGCTGCATTTCCTCAGAAATAGGCTGTATTGTGGATGCACCATATTGTTCATATGCTCTAGATAAAGACTGTGAATTTCTGTAACAGGTGTACAACAAAGGACTCACTATCACATCATTAATGTTCCCACAAAGATATGGAAAGTTTCCATGACCTACAAAATAAATGTATGTAAACATCACATTAATTGAGTCATTTTCCATACATGCATTAAACAGTTTTAATAGTCAACATCTTAAAATGGATAGTGTTAACAGTGTTTAGAGGTGGGATATATTTTTACATCTCTTGGGAAAAAAAGAGGCCTTGTTGTGCAGTTTACCTTTAAAAATAACTGGTTTTGCTTTACAGATTTTCAGCAAGTTGTCAGGAACTGAGACTGGTTCGCCTGAGCCCACCATTGGAGAGGAGGCTGGTCCCACCAAAGCAGAATGTGGTAATGTCAGGCTTCCTCCATCTAAGATTTTAGACATATTATTACTGGAGTCAGGTCTGGTAATGATTTCCTCAAAGAAAAGTCATTCAGCATCATCTCATACCCACATTTGCTAGCAGTATTAACTGCTTTTTATGGCTCCATCACACAGCTCATGACCTGTTACCACAACTCACACTTTTATGCTAACAGTCTTGGAGGACTAATTGCGTCATTGCAACATTGGACATCCTACATGCATCTAAAGATTTTGAAATGTTTATAAACAAACAGTTCCAGGTATGAATGCAAGAATAAAGATATCACTTATGTGATATCAATGCACACGTAGTTATAATTTGTGAGTTCTGTGTGATATATTTAGTTTCATTTATTCTAAAGAGTTTTTATTGCTACAAGAAGAAAGAAAAATTTAAGACTCAGTGTTTGCTCAGCCATAGCTTCTTTATGGTAATTTTAATGTAAACAGTAGTACATTAAAAGAAAACATTTTGGGGGAACTGGATTTATTTCACTGCATGTCACTCCTGTCTGTATCTAGACTACAAAATCCAAGTGCCAAGGACATTATGACAAATAATTGAAACAATTGTTGGTACTGTTATTATGAACCTGAGTTATGATACTAATTTTAATATTCCAAAGGTGTTTTAGTGTCCAAAGATGGACCCAGGCATCTGTTGGGATTTGTTAATGACTTGATGACTGGAACCTAAGGAGAGTTAGGCTCAGAGCCTCAAAAAGAAATCAATGGAAACAAAGCATCTAGGTGAGCACAGAGAAATCCCTCATACGAATCTGCATGTGTCTTTAAAATAATGCCTCTTTCCCCCCCCCATTATTTTTTGAATAATGAAACAAACAAAATCATTACCTTGGGTATAGCTACCATTTTTAATTCTGTTTGGAGCCTGTGGATTGAGCTGCAAGTTCCAAGTTTCGGTGGATGATGGAGATTCTGGTGACCAACCTTTATGGCGTTTTTTTGGAGGTCCTGAATTTGTTAATGTGCCTGAATAAGAATCATGTTTCAGAGAAGTATTAGAATAAAATGTATTCACATTTGTGCATGGTAATTCAATATGTTTTCATAGACTGAATGAATGTATTCATCGAGTATAGTAGTAGAAAAGGTCAACTCTATGAATATAATAATTTTGTGTGGTTTATTTTACTTCCTTGTATCCTGCTTAAATTTCTGGGAAATTTTTTGGTGAAGAGAATTCTTAATTATCTAGGTAGATTTCACTTATCTAACATCGATGCTTTCTCTCTACTAAGAATAATACAGTAAGTAATGAGACATACTAAGAATCCTTAAAATACTAATATTTTGAAGTCAACACTGTGGGCATTTTTCTCCTTTTATTTCTGAATACATGACACAGCATTATATGGAACTTATTGAAAAATAATATTCCCGAGGGTTTCACAGTAATAGTAATAAACATCTGAGCTCTTTTCAAAAATTTCCCCATTTACAGGATTTTTGCCACTTCTTGCTGATTCCATCTTTGGTTTTATGTTATTCCATATTAACTCCTATCAAACTACTTCTACACCTTCCTCTTACCCATGTATAGCTTCGACTTTTTTTTTCTGTAAAAACAACTTTCTCACAGTTTTTCTAGGAGCTCCTGATGACTAATTTCTTTAATTTTTTTTCATCATTTTCTTGAGTCTTCTTGTGCACTCCTGCAGACTCCTAGAAAGATGAGCTTCCACTAACATCAAGTATTTCTAATTACTGAGAGTCAGTGGTCCTCCTGGAATTGCTCAGAAACTTGCAGGATTGAACTATGTCTGTTTTTGGACATGACTACACAGAGGTCGTGACACTGCTTCACCCTGCCAACGTGGTATCTCCACCAGGTGAAAAGTCTCACATCAAGTTGGAGACAAAATAAGAATTTAATATTAAAAAGTGTGGGTTTAATTTTGAAAAAATTATTACGATTAAAGATAAACCCGAGGTATTCAGATCTAGAAGAAGATTGTTCAGTTGCAGTCCCTCACACACAGGTTTCCAGTGACTTTGTCCCTTACCCTTTTACCACGCGAGGGCAGCCTTTGGCCATGTGTGCTGCTCATCCTTCCACTTGGTTTCCTGGCAAAACGTTGTGACAAAGTCACAAGATACTTAGCGCAATACAAAGGATTTTTTATTTCACAATGCTGTGCTCTTTCCTGCACAAATGTTGATATGTGAAATTAATCCTTCTGAAATGAATTAGCAATAATGTGCTGCTGCATGGAAAAAAGAGATTAAGAGCCCAAAGGGGCAGAGAAGGAGAATTTGTCTGTGATGCCAGCAGGGAAACTCGGGAAGGCTTATCCTACAACAGCGCTATAGTTTGTTGCTAGCCATAGTGAAAACTAATTTTCTTCCTTAAACAAGCCAGTGACACAGTTGGTGACAGAAAACAATTAACAAAAATCATGATAATAATGTTACAGTGAGGACAGTTTCTTGAATTTACAGCCAGTTGCCAAAGTCTATTTCTCCATCCCAAGGTAACTGCAACACAGGAATCATCCCATGAGTGATTACTTATAAATATTTCTTAATTCCCTTCACAAAATCTGTTGGTGAAATTGATGCAAACTGACACATTCTTTAAGAACCTGGATTCAGCATCTGGCCTGTATCTCTATTAAATGAATGAACTGTAAATATAAGGAAAAACAGCTAGTTAATATTATGAACTGTAACAAAACTGTGGCTGAAAACATATAAAGAAATTTTTTCCCTGGAAATTAACAGAGAACAGTATTGTGGTCAGAAAAGACTTGGAAGGAAATGGTAATTTCTATTCATTCAGGAAATTACAATCATTACATCATTTGTTCAGTGCTTCTATTATATGCATGGAATATAGAATTTAGGGTTATTAAACAACAAATCCATACAAATACCTAACACTGAAGGTCTTGTCAGAGCAGACAGGTTGTTTTTCATCAACTGTTGTTTAGGTGATTCCTTGCCATTATAAACTGCTGAGCTGAATGCTGCTGTTGAAGGGATGTGATCTGTGGCTGCAGCTGGCAAGAAAAAAGCTCCAAAGTATTTACATTAAACATTTCTAGGTTGAGATCCTCAGTTGATATAACAAACCAATCATGTCATCATTTACTTTAATACAGCCATCGGGATCTGCTCAAGAGTGAATAAAATGCTGAATACAACAAACCACTTCCAACCTCCTACTCCCAGTTAAGTGCCGGGTCAAAATCTGATTCTTCAATTAAATGCGTGTGTCAGAAGCTGTAGCTTATTTGCATGACCTTGGCCTTTATATAAAGTTTACTCAAGAACTAGCCAAGAGAGAGAGGTTGTTTAAAATTTACTAAGCCTCCATCCCAGTCTTTCTCTTTCTAAGCTTTTGTTAACGATGCTGCATTTAAAAAAAAAAAAACACCAAAAAAACAAACAAAACCAAAAAAACAAACCCACCCCCCAAAAACTGAGGTGTTCTCAAGCCTAATATGCTTGTACTTAATGTAGCTTTTTTGTAACATCTGAAAAAAAGGCAATCTGCTATTATAAAGAGATTGATGATTTGCTCTGGAAGGGCACCAGTATTCCAGATCATGACAATTTAACAGGCTTCTGTCTCACACAGAGAATAGAATATAACCACCAACAGATGTGCTTCAGCTCTCCTGTGTAAAAACCCAGGAAAAACCTCTAATAGTCACAAGACACTAAGACCTGTTTTCATTATGAAGAAGCTCAGAGAGATCACTCTAGCCTCTATCATCTATCACCTCTCATTTATGTCAAGTTAATGGAAAAGGAAATGTCTCACAAAGAATTTTTAATACAAAGAAAGTTACAGATACTAACCATTAGCCTGTTTTTTAATTTTAAAGTCACTTTTCTCAGCGTAAGAAAAAATTCACAGGCTTTTAAGCTGATGCCCATATAATGTCTGTATTGAAAAGGATTCTGGTTATAGCATAAAATAGACTGGATCAGACCAAAAAGCTAAAATTACACTGGATCCTGTAACAGTTGTCATCTGTGACCAGACAAGCGACAGCTAGAAAAACACTTTAGAAATAGGGCTTTTTAAAACATTTTGGTTTGGTTTAGCTGTGAGCAAGCTGCAGAAGACCTATTTACTATTTGCTAACCTTCTATACATAAACCTGACAGGAAAAAAGGGACAGCGAGAAGCCTTCAAAGTATAATTCTTTCTTTGTTTGTAATAGATCTCTAATGTGGTGATCTATTTTCCTTTAAATGGTTTGTTCTGTTTCCCCCTTCCAAAATGCATGGTGTAGTCCCAAGATGTAGCCCTGCCTTTGGTCCCTCCCCTGTGAGCTTTTCATTGGCTCAAGCCTTGGGCCCGCGGCCCTTCGAAACCCTGATAAGGGAATGCTCAGAGGATGAGGCTCTNCCTTCCAAGGACCCACCGGGGAATGTTGCCCCCTGACCACAGCAACACTCTAATTCTATTCAATTCATTTTATTAGGCAGTGTGCCTACTTGTTTGTTTGCCTTTGCTTTCACACGAGTACACCCAAATTCACAATCACAGAAGAGTTAAGTGGAAGTGGAATCCCAGTGTGTTTTCCTTCTAAGCAGTACCTGTTTGCTGAGTCCCAGCTGGAGCACTGGGATTTGCTGCTGGGAGTGGCTCACTGGAGGCGCTTCCCGAGAGGCCCGAACTTTCTGGCAGTTGGAACAAGGTGCTTGAGCAGGTACTGGTTGAAGACTGCCGGCCTCTGAACTCTTAACAAAAAAAAAGAACCTTCTTTATCTTTCTGATAATTTCACACATTAATTGCTTAGAGGCTACAGCACTTGGAATGAAGGAACCAATGTCTCCAGACATGCCAGGCTCATATCAGGTCAGACAATGGCTTTTTACAGCTGCTCTAGCAGTCACCTGGCTTTAAAGAGTCTTTCAAATGATCTCTCTCAGGCTTTACACAGCCGCCAGCCCCCGTGATAGCTAAGCTTGGATGATGAAAACCAGAGCTCAAGGAAGACAGCTTCATTATCTTACCTGCCCCTTTCCAGCAGATTACAGATCCTTTGGTCAGAGCTCCCTGCGCATTCCTGACCAGATAATACTTTAAATGTTTCTGTTTCTTGGGCTGAGTGGTCAGTTTAAGATTAATGTGATTTGAGAATTCTGTAAAGTAGCAGAAACCCTTCTTGCCACAGCCAACACAATTGCCAGAGAAGCCTGATAAAATAAACAATACACATAATCCAGTGAGATAGGTGGGTCACTATTAATAGCATTCAAACATGACTCTTTCCAGAGGAAAGACTGTATTTATGTTTGGGGTTTTTGGGTTTTGGTTGTTGTTTTTTGTTTGGTTTTTTTTTTCCACAGAGTGAGATTTTTCTTAACATTTTCCTCAAAAAAAGTATTTGCACTTTGGACAAAAAGTGTATTGCACTTCAGATAATAGACTGTAAAAACACAACCCCACGTTTGAAAAACAAATAAAATGGGCCATATTTTTCATTTTCTCCCACCAGACACCAGAAGAAGTCACAATTCCTATTTATTACCTGCCAGTGAAAAGTTTCTGACTGAAGAGCACTGAGTCAATTGCTTAACCCCAGCCATATTCAGCACCCCAGCACGTATATGCTCCACTTCTCTTTCAATTTTCATTGAAATACCATTCAATTTCACTGAATTTCATTTCACTCAATTCAATGAAACATGCAAGAAATGTCTCAAGAAATTATGTATATTTAACCTACTATATTTAAGTAGATCTGAATATATTTAAGTACCAAGTTCCTACTACAGATGCTATTTTAGAGAGGAAAAAAAATACTAAAGCATTCCTGGGCTATTAATTTAAAATAGCTTTGTCAAATTATGGCTGGACTGTGTCAGCACTTCACAGTCACAGCAGTTGAAACTGTTTATGTGATTACAGGAACAAAGTGTCTGCAACTTTATAGACACAACAGAGACACAGTCCTTCCCCATAAAGCTTTTTGTACTCAGGCTTGATGGGGCATTTGCAGGGATACTGCCATTTCCTCCCATTCTGAGATACACAGCTTGAGCCTCAACAAGGGGCTCATGCTGCTGATGTCATTATCATCGTAAATAAAGGGCACTGCTCACACAGCTGCCTTAAGATTCTTCTTTTTTATGTCCATCTTACAAAGTATTTCCTAAGACATTTTTATCTTCCTTCAGACTAATGCAACTGTCTGAAAATACTTATTATCTACAAAGAAATCCTATACTGAGGATAAAAGATAATCTTGCCCATGGAAATTTTCTCTCTGTTCCCTACACATGACCTGAATTATGATGTTTTCTTTCATTTTAATCATATATAATGAGCATTTTTATGTGTAATAACAGGAACTGAAATGAAAAGAGTATATTCAGTGAATTGAAACATGGCAAAAATAAAGGAAATATATTTCACATAACGTGGACAAAAATATTGAAAAGAAAAAATTGGAATAAAGGATCAGTAATATGGTAAATGAAATTAAGAGTCACTTATGGAAATTATTTCAATCACATATCTCAAACAAATTATATTTACAAACTAATGGCCAATATTTTTTTCTTTCTGTAAAGAACAAGCACTGAATCAGAATGCTCTGTAAACACCTGCTGCTTGGTTTTCAACCTGAGCACTTTCATTAGTTTTCAAAAGGATCAGAAGAATTTATTAAAAACTAAGTTTGATGTGGAAATTGGTCTGGTATCCATGGGAACAAGTGGCTAGCAACCACTGAAAGCTGCCTGTTATCTCTCTGATCCTAGTCAGCAGGATGATAAAAGTCATTATGACTCATAAAATCAGGACAAGTCATGACTCTGCAGAATCCTCTGTGTTATATCACTCAGCACAAAAGCATCTGTCTAACATCACAGAGCCTTGAGTAGCTGCAATAAAAGCAACAACAAAAGGAAACAGAGTTGGAACGGATGTGGCAAAAGTTGTAGAGTTTGCATGCATTTTATGCTGATTAAGAAATCATGAAAAATACTTCTGCTAGTAAATGAAAACTTCCCATATATTTGGCAGCGCACAGAGCATCACAGCAGCAGCACTGCAATTTCTGCCTGGTTGCCACTCACAAGACCGCACATGTTTTCAAGTTTCCTCTTTCTTTTTTCCAAATGTACACTTTTAGGTTTTATCATTTTTCTGGGAGTGTCCAGCAACTTGACAAAGCCAAATGTTGAAGTATTTGTTCAATCCAAGTTGGACAGTGGACATAAAATCTTGTCATTTGGACTTCAGATTTTCAGATCACTTTTGTAAATTCCATCTGTCCAAACCAGATTTAGCAATAACTTCCACCTGAAAAAACCTTTTGCCCTAATCACCTATTTTTAGCTCTGTGGCATCTACTGGAAAATTAGTTTACACCCTATATGGCATACAGGTGAGGCGTAGTAAGGATTAAACAGATCTAAATTGTCCACTTGTTTTGAAAAGCCCTTGGAGGACATTTTATAAGTTTATTTTTAAATTTTCCTTTAGGTCAAATTATCATCTTTCACCTCAAGTTGCTCCAGCCCCTCTGAGTGAGACTCCGTCCTTTCTTGGAAGCTGTTAGCACCCTTTTCCATCCCATTCCCTCTGACTGACACTCTTTGGTGACAGCCATTGCTTCATTAATGCAGCTCGGCCCTGACACCACAGATAGAACACAGCATGCTCTTATAGTTCCACTGCAATAAAATGCTGTTCAGTCCTTTCTCATTGCAGGGCTCTGCCACCCCTGCTCAGAGCACTTTATGTGGTAGATTGAGTAACACTGAGAACCCAAACATTTCATCATCCTCCTCTGAATGCCCTGTTCATGCCATGGCCCAAGGCAGCAGCTGATAGAGGGGACAGCTTGTTTCATAAACAAGCTGCATTAAATATTCTTCCATACATTATACAGAGGACAAAGGTCAGGGGAGTTGGGGCAGCCATAAGGTGACTCAATATATCTATGTCATGGGATTGATTTCACAAGAGAATTAGAAATCAATGCCTGGAGTTTAGGGGCTAAAAGCCTTTCACCTTTAGGTCACTGGTTCATAGCCAGCTCAGTTCAGTTGTGACTAAAGGTTGTTCCCCTCTGAAGATTGTTTAATCAGAAGGTGTTTGATTGTATCTGTGATTTATCATATGCATTTGCTTGAATTTGCTCACATCACAATGATCAATTGTCCATAATTTAAATAGCTCTTCCACATCAGGGACCTTGTGCTCTGAAGAAGGACCTTGGACCAAAAGGTTATGAAATCTGACCTGCCTTCCAACTGATAAAATGGTTCCTTTGGATCAACAGTGAGTGGTAGGGATAAAGAGAGTACTTCAGAATGGGAGGACATCCACTCAATATTTCATAATCAAATCTTTCATAAACTGGCAGAAAATTTTCTTCTTGTTTCTCTTTTGAATGAGTAACAGGCTTTTAATTAACATTAATATTTTGGTGGCAAGTTGGCAGCTTGCTTAAACAAAAATGATTCTATTTTCAACTTTTCACCACAAGTATTTCTTCTTTTCAGTTCCAGTCACAGCAAAAGGCACACAAACACTAACAATGCCCCATGGCTTTCCCACCTACTCAGTACCACTCCATTTGAAGACTGAACTCCTAAGTTTAAAAAATGAATAAAATCAATATNTTTTCATCTTACATACAGCTTGCAATGCAAGCAAACTAATCTTTTCCTCTATCATTCTGACCTCAGGGACCCACTAGAAAAAAAAAAAAAGGATTTCTTGTTTCCCTGCCAGGAAAGTAGGCAGCTGTTTGGTGTTTTGGAAAATGATGGGTGAATAGCTGCTTTTTTTATCATGAGAGACTTTCCTGAAGAGTGCGAACTACAAAAAGAAAGCAAAACAAGAAGAGAAAAGAAACCTTTGGGAGTGATACATGTTAGCTGCT
>WEIT01041873.1:0-10455 GCA_013389985.1 Dryoscopus gambensis | reverse complement strand
CTGATGGGCTATAATGCTTTTGTTATCCAGGAAGCTGTCATGCAGAAGATTCGGACTGAGTACCTGACTAATCCAGAGTTTGATCCACAAGTGGTGGCTAAAGCTTCCTCGGCAGCAGAGGGTTTATGCAAATGGATTAAAGGAATGGAAGTGTTTCACAGGGTGTCAAAGGTGTGGTTTTGATCCTTGCCCCTCGGTGCTATGGAATCTTCCTTTGCTCCATGTACTCGCCCTAAGCATTGTAGTTAATAATAAAGTTACAAAAACGTACTAAGAGCGTTTGTTTATTGGTTGTAATTGAATAGGAGATTGAACCCAAAAAAGAACGTTTAAAAGCGGCAGAGGAGTCCTTGGCAAAGACAATGGAACTATTGAATCAGAAGAGAGAAGAACTTGCAGCAGTTGAAGGTCGTTTGGCTGCTTTGCAACAAACTTTTGCTGAAAAGACGGAGGAGAAGGCTCGTTTAGAATTCCAGGTTGAAATGTGTGCTAAGAAACTGGAACGGGCAGAGAAGTTGATTGGAGGCCTTGGTGGAGAGAAAACGAGGTCAGGTTAAAGTTCAAATGTCAGATAAAACAACCACCATAGAAATAGACATTGAAATTCAGTTCTCTAAGCCTTTAATGCTGTATTTCTGTCTGAGGACTGTAACCCTAAAGAATGTCTGGGCCCTTGAAATATTCCTAATTGTTCGTAACATAAAAATATGGGGAGCAATATTGGGAGAATTGTAGAGAAAATCTCTTCAAAATTAGAGAATAGAATGCAGGAGTGAGGCTTTCATGTTCTTCACCTATTCTCACCTAAGATGAACAATAACAGTTGATTTTTAACATTAATATCATTAATGTGGAGGTTTCAGCACGACTTTTTTCTGTATAATCTGCTTGTCATAGATGGTATCAAGCTGCACATGATCTTCAAGAGGAATATGATAATCTGACAGGAGATGTTCTGATATCAGCTGGTGTAATAGCATATCTGGGAGCTTTTACTGCTGGATTTCGACAAGAATGTACTAAAGATTGGAGCAAACTGTGCAAGGTTAGAAGGTTATCTTAGAGTTAAATAAATGTTTGGGGTTTTTGAGACTGCTGCAAAAGGCTTCAAAAATCCCTTGTAATTTATTTTATATTAGCCTAGTAAACCTCATGGGTAAACCAGTGGAATCAATTCTGTTGATCCAATACTTTGTAGATTTGAATTTAATTAAATCAGTGAATTTCCTCCCCACTTAACAGTTGGATATCAGAAACTAGAGACCATCATTGATACTGAAGTAAAATCTCATCATTTTCTGTATTTTGCCTTTAAATGAAAGAATTAAATTTAAAATGCAGTTATGTGTAATGTAAATATTCTGTAACTTACACAATCAAATATTTGTATGTTAATTAGATGGTTGATTCTGCTGTTTGCAAAGGGACGCTTCCAACATACTTATATGAATGCCATAATTCATGAGTTAAGTGATTTGGATTCACTTAAAAATGCATTAAACAGTAACAAATCAGCATTGGATTGCTGTACTGAGTTAATGGAAGATAGAATTAGATATTTCCAGCCGTGTATGAATTTCTTAAGTCATAACTTTATGTAACAAACCTCCCACATTATGAATGTACCAAAAACTGGACAAATCTTACAAAATTTGAAGGGAGAGTAAATATTTCATGGGGAAATGTAGTTAATTATTGAAAGTAGGGTTTTATTTTCCCCAAGATTTTTTACTTATACATGATCTATTTCAGTCTCTTAAAAGAAAAGGCACATTATCATTTTTGGATTGAAGTGGCATTTAATAAAGATGTAAAGAAACACAGAATAAAGACAAATGTTTATTTTGTTGGGTTTTTTCCCCTTTTCTTCAGGAGAAAGATATCCCTTGTTCTGAGAATTTCTCTTTGAGCAAGAATCTTGGTGACCCAATAAAAATAAGAGCCTGGAATATTGCTGGTTTGCCAACTGACGTATTTTCTATAGACAATGGGGTCATTGTTGACAATTCAAGACGTTGGTAGGTGACAAAAAGATTTAATTTTCAAATCCAAACAAGTTCCCACTTAAAAAAAAAATCCTGAAAAAATGTAGCTTCTGTAGAGCAATATAATTGAAGAAAGGAGTGGAATCTTTATATTCCCGGGGGAGATAGAACAATATTTTACAAGAATTCTGCATTCTGGTTATTTTATGAAAAATGTTAAACATTTTTTGCAACTTTTAAAGCTATTTCTGCTATTACTTTTCAAATTATCCTAAAACACTTATGCATCCATTATTCAGTGGTACCTTAAAATAATGTAATTAAGTTGTATCACTTCTTCTTGACAGTCTGATACAGAAACATGTTAAATAGTTTAACATTTTGAAAAATGTCTGCAAGCACTGAGAAAACTGTCCTGTGTTTTCTAGGCCGTTAATGATTGATCCTCAAGGTCAAGCAAATAAATGGATCAAGAATTTTGAGAAGGACAACCGTCTGAATGTTATCAAGATCAGTGACACAGATTATATGAGAACCGTGGAGAACTGCATTCAGTTTGGGACTCCACTGCTGCTGGAAAATGTTGGAGAAGAACTAGACCCATCTCTTGAACCTCTGCTGCTTAAACAAACATTTAAACAAGGTACAGCAGAATTGACATAGAACCCTGAAGGAGAGGACATTAATGTTCAGTTTATAGTCTCTGGCACTGCCTGATGTTTTTCATGCTAATCTCCTCTTGCCTTACTTGTGCCTCTGGTAAGAGAATTGCACGACAGCCTGAGGTTTTACTTTTTAATAAATGTCATTCCTGTCTATCATGATAATGGCTTTATGTGAAAGCCTTCACCATATTGCTGTAGGAGACTAAAGAAGTTCTGTGAATGGAACGTTGTCAGTGAAATTCTTTTGCTTGTTCATTTTCATAATATTTCATTGTTGTTTGATTATTAGCATTAATATTTGCTAAATTTTACACAAATCAAGAAAAGCTGTCAAGGCATTTTGCTTAAGGTGTAGTTTTCACTGTACTTAGAAAGTAGCTGTCAATTTGGTTTTCAACTTTTCCTCCTGTTAGATGACAGAAAAGTGCACATAAAGAAAAATATATTTTCCTTCCTTCTTACCTAGTTTGTCTTGATTGGTTTTCTTGTTCAGATTTAAAAACAAAAGGAAAGTAAAGCTCAAACACTTTTTTTTTTTCTTTGCAGTTTCCTCTTTCGACAAGTAATTCAAGAAAAGAGTAGTTTGTAAGAATATAATATTTGGGAATAACTCCTCAGCTCTCTGTTGCCATCTGTAGTTTTTGAAAATGCAAATTGGAAGTACGGTAGTAATTGGATTGACTTGATTTAATCTGCTAAGAGTGATAAGTGGCCCCACTGAAGTCTGTGAGAATTTTTCAGACTATCAGATATATTTACCTATTTTTACTTTTCAGGAAATTAGTCATTGATGAGAAGTTTACTTTTATTTAATGACAAAAGTATATTTTTTAATGAATAATTGGAGTAGGTAAGTTTTCTTAATGTTTCTCTTCTTAACTTCAGGAGGTGTGGAGTGTATCAGGCTTGGTGAGAGTGTTATTGAGTATTCCCATGATTTCAAGTTTTTTATTACCACAAAACTAAGAAATCCACACTACTTGCCTGAACTTTCTACGAAAGTTTTATTACTCAATTTTATGATAACACCAGAGGGACTTGAAGACCAGCTGCTAGGTATTGTCGTAGCAGAAGAGAGGTAAGTCTCTCTTTATGGTAAACAGTCATTAAAGGTTTTTATGGCATAATTCCAAGGAAATGAGACATTAATTTATTGTATAGAAAAATTGATGTTACATGATGTAAATGTTGCTCAGAAACAGCTTTAAATAAAAAATTAAAAGTTTATTAGGGAAGTGTTGGGGGTAAGTGTCTGCAAGTTAATTAAAATAGCAGATGTGAAATAGTTGTTTTTTCATGGCAGTTTTCTCCTGAAATACTCCTCGAATGTTAGAAAACTATGTAAATATTATTTGGAGTTTAAATCATTACTGTTATTTTTTCAATGTGACTGAATTGCCAGACAAGGGTGCAGAATTATGAGGATTTCATTTTAATTTTGTATGAAATAAATGTGAAGTACCTCTGAAACTGATTATGGATCATATCTGAAGCCTCACAGAGGCACAGAGAAGTAGTATCTGGGTTGGACAGACATGTCTGTGCAACTGGGCTAAACTCTGTTTGCTAACAAAAGTGTTTCCAGCACTAAACTAGCTCTGTGTATCCCATGGTGGTTTTTTTTCAGGCAGCGGGGATATAATGAAGGAAAAGCAGGATGCACTGTCAATTGCAAAATGCTAAGATGTTAAAGATTAGACCATCATTTCCAAATACTAAGTAGAAGTCATGCAAAGAAATCTGTACTCACCAGTATAAATAGATGTTAAACAGCAAAAACCTGCTTAAGCTGAAAAGAATATTCACAAATAACTTCCTGTAGGAAGAGGTAGTCATTTTCATGGGCTTGTTTTGCACCCAGTGCAAGATGAGCATTGACTGATTTTGGTTTTTGTGTTTTTTCTTCATTAGGCCAGATTTAGAAGAGGAAAGAAATGCTCTCATTGTTCAGTCTGCAGCCAATAAAAAGAATCTACAAGAAATTGAGAAAAAAATTTTAGAAACTTTAGAGGCATCTGAAGGTGATATTCTGGAAGATGAGACTGCCATCCAGGTCTTGGATTCTGCCAAACTCATGGCTAATGAGATCACAAAAAAACAGCAGGTAAGGAGTGTGTATGTGTGCTTCCCTCAATAATACTGAGAAATTAAATGTTAAAATTTGCAGCCAGCAGAAGGTCTCTCAAGTAGATGCACAGCGCAAGGAGCAAGTTCTGTACTTGTGAAAGGGGAAGAGAAATAAAATTGGATCTGTTCTAGAATCTTCGCTGGTAGTTTATTCAGCCTTTAAAATGTTTTAAAGCTTGTGTATCTGTAGTGCAGGTAAATAGATGAGGCAGTACTGGGGTAGGGCCAAGTGCTCATTTTACCTATGGGGGTGGTGCCTTTTGGAGCAGAAAATTTGCTTTACCCTGGTGTTACAGTGCTGTATGGAACTATTCCGGTACTAAACAGTACTATTACTAAATAGTAATGTTTTTGTAGAATATTAAGTGTTAAGACTACTAAAAGCTGTTGTTTGTCCCCGCTGTTGCTGTGCAGATTGCAGAGAAGACGGAGCTGAAGATCGCGGAGTCGCGGGAGGCGTACCGGCCCGTGGCACAGCACTCGGCCGTGCTGTTCTTCAGCATCGCCGACCTGGCCAACATCGACCCCATGTACCAGTACTCCCTCAGCTGGTTTGTCAACCTCTATGTCAGCTCCATTCATGACAGGTGAAGAGAATCTGTCTGCTGTAAAATAAGGGGGTTTTGTTCTCTTCTTATGAATAGTTCTCTCCATTTGGAAACAAGTTACCTCCTTAAATGCAGGCTTTTGAAGAAAAATATGATTTATTCATGGTTTAATTGCTCTTTTTAGTTACTGTTAAAGCAAATGATGAACTGTAAGCACGTGCCGCATTTAAATACTTTTAAGAATGTCACTTAAAGTGTGAAGTCAGTTTCTGAAATAGACTCCATTATCAACACTAAGTGCCACCACTTAACTGTGGCAAATTGATTTCAGCTCATTATTTTGCTTGGGACTTTTAGAAGTGCTAAAGTCATTTAAAAAGACAGGGAATATAGTTGAAATTTTGGAGAAACTAGCACCTAAGTCCCTTGTGGAGCATGTGGATCTAATATAAATCCTCAGGAACCCTAAATAGATGAGATTCTTAACTGATTGCATATGTTACTCAATTTGAAGTCTCAGTTTCTCACTTCTTTTCTTTTTAGTAATAAATCCAAAATTTTGAAGAAGCGACTTCAGCATCTAAATGACCACTTCACCTACAATCTGTACTGCCAAGTGTGTCGTTCGCTGTTTGAAACGGACAAGCTGCTCTTCTCGTTTTTGCTGTGTTGTAATCTGCTCATGTAAGCTCATTTTTGTGAAGTCTTACTAACAGAAATGAATTATTTTCTTATCATGGAAGCAGGTACTGATGAGATGGAATGTTCTTGTGCACATTGATAATAATGCCTTTGAAGTAAGGTCATGAATACTTTGGGTTTCCTAAGATGTGTAATATTAATGAATGGAAGAGTATGTGCATGTATCACTACTACAGGGCACATTATGGAAAAAATGTGTGCCCATTTCTCAGTGGTTTTGTCAATGATAAATCTGTCTTTCAAGAATCTGGGTAGTGTTACACAGCATCCTTATGTCAAAAACAATTGCTGTTATTTAAGAAAACATTTTAGAATGAAAACTTAGGCAGCGATGTGCAATGCCAACAACTTCTAGGTTTCTATCTTTGTTTTTCATTTTTTCTCTTCTCTCTCTGTTATCTTTTTGCATAACATCATGAGATCTCAGAGGCAGTCTTCTCCTTTCCACCATCCTTTTAGTTTTCTCTTCCTAATTTTGTGTGAATACATTATGAAATGAATGATATGTTCAAAATTTCACAACCATAATGTGCATACTTAATTAATTGCAATGTGTGCTCATCTGTACGTGGATGTTCTTCCTGGTCCAATTTGTAAGGCTACTATAATTGCAGAACGCATTATTTTCTGCAAAGCCTTTAAAAATCAGTAGTAACTACACTTAAAAAAAAAAAAAGGCAGGTATTAGGAATAAATTCTTCACCAAAAGGGTTGTCAAGCACTGGAACAGACTGCCCGGGACAGTGGTGGAATCACCATCCCTGGAGGGATTTAAAATCTGTGTAGATGTGGCACTGAGGGGCATGGATTAGTGGTGGCTTGGCAGTGCTGGGGCAACAGTTGGACTTGATGATCTTAAAGGTCTTTTCCAAGCTAAATGCTTCATTGATTCTAAGATTTACCTCTTGAAGCTCTTACTTTAGTCTTAATCAGACGTTTTTACTATGCAGTTTTTTAGTAATATAGAATATTGAGATCTGATCTCAGCTCTTACTGAAGTAGAAGCATTCCTAAAGGGCAGTGAAGTGTAATTAATTTAATTAACAACTGCTCGTATTATGTAGAATTGTGTCTCAATTACTGGGTTTTTTTTAAATTTAGGGCTAATAAGGAAATAGAACATCAAGAATTTATGTTCTTACTAACTGGAGGTGTGGGTCTCAAGAATATTCACAAGAATCCAGATCCATCTTGGCTATCAGATAAGAGCTGGGATGAATTATGTCGGGCAAGTGAATTCCCAGCTATGAAAGGACTGAGGTATAGTAAAATACTGATATGAATTGGCCTGAACTGGTTTTGACCAATGCATATGTAACATGCTGAAAGAAATGTTTGCTATATGTTTTCCAAATCAGTGCCAGAATGCAAATGGGATAAAACCAGCCCCCTTTTCATTATCATGTTTGCTTCACTTACTCCAATCAATCAGATCACTAATTATAATATTATTTAATAAAACTATTTTTTCTAAATTATTTGAGGCATTGCCTAAAGGAACTTTTCTTTTGAAATGTCTTCATGGTAGAGAAACAGTGTTTTAAAGGTTCAGTGGAAGCCAGAGGTGGTACATGTTGCAGAATTCCACTGCAGTTCTGGGGAAGGAGTTTATCTAGTAAACACTATTTTACTGAACTCAGTACGATTTCACCCTGAGTTTAAATAGAATTTAACTCTTAAGTGCTGGAGCCAGCATGGCTGTACAAGACTTCCATAAAATAGCTGACTGAATGCAAGTATTTGGAGCATTTGGATCTGAGTGCAGTAACACTGCTGTGTTAGAAGAAGTTCTTTGAGGTTGTTTTGTGTTTCAGCCCCTTTGGAGTTTCAGTAGCAATGTGGATGGTGATCCAGCCTGCAAATAATCTGAGCGTTGTCCCATTGCAGAAGACATATTCTGCATGTTATGTGAAGGAAAATAATTTTTTTCCCTAGTTGAATTTCCTGGTAATTTTCTTCAGGTAAAGTGTGGTGTTTTCCTGAAATAGTGGAGGCAGAAAATCCACCCAGACCTATGAAGGTCCAAGCAGTGCTGACTGGAGGAAGAGACAGAACTTATTGTCAGCTTGGAACCTTTCAGGTGGAGTCTCTCCTCTGCAGCATGATGGAAAGAGATTTTTCACCATTCAGCATGGAGAAGCTCAGCTGTGGGATTATTTTCTGATGTAGATATGAAGTGGTTTAAATGACAGTACAATGTAATTTGCCTTTGATAAACATAAAAAAGAGACTCCGGGTATTTATAGTACTTGTGGTTTTTTTTCTCTAGGAGTCACGTCTCTGAAAATATAGGTGAATGGCAAAAAATGTACGATAGCAAAGAGCCTCACAACTTTCCACTACCAGAAGAGTTGAATGATACATTAACTGAATTACAGAAGATTATAGTTCTTCGATGCTTAAGACCAGACAAGGTAAAATGATCTATTATGGGCTGTTTGTAGACTGTGCCATGCCTTGTAGCATAGTTTGCACTGCCTGTTCCAGTAACCAATCTGTTCTTCATCAAATTTATTAAGAAAGTGAATGCTATTCTTAATTTTCAAGTGACCAGTACAAACATCACAAGCATCAGCTGAGATCTTTTTTTCTTACGTGATTTAATGAAACTTTTGGAGGATTCTAATTGTTCTGGTTTTCTTGAAGTATTTGTTCATGGCTAGGCTGTTTCCTGGTGCACCCAATATACTTGACAACAGGACATATTAACCTGAAAAAAATACACAGGGTATCTAATACCGTGTGCTTTCATACAAAGGATTTTTAAGGCAAAAACAGATAAAATGTGTTGATTGGAACAACCAAGATGAACTTCTAACAAATTCTGCCTTTGGTGCACTTAACAAATTGTATTGCATTTTCTTTATGAACTATCAGTGTTAGAATTTTAGGCATATTGCTCTCTAGAATTAGAATGTGCTTGTCCTCCACATCAGGAAAAGCCTGAATCAAAGCCTTAATGTTATTTAATATTGTTTATATGAGGTATGTTATTCTTTATTTTCTAAAAACATTATTATTCCTCCTGTAAGGAAAAATTAGGGGGGGAGGTGTCAACAAGAGGTGAAACCTTTGCTTCTGGATCATTCTGCAAGAGTAGTCTCAAATCTCTGGAAACCAGAGAAGTGTCTGCAGCCTTAGGTATTTGGCATGAAAGACGGTGTCAGATGTGCAGTTATGTCTGTGTTAATGGTTTGTATTTGCCTTCTTTTTACCAGATTGGTCCAGCTATAACAGCATTTGTTACTGAGAAACTGGGGAAGAAATTTGTAGAGCCACCACCTTTTGATCTAGCGAAAAGTTACTTAGATTCAACTGCTACAGTCCCTTTAATATTTGTGCTGTCTCCAGGAGCAGATCCCATGTCTAGTAAGTATCCACAGAAAGAGAGAACAGAAATGTAACACAGCTTTTGACTTTCGGGACCTGAAATTCTCATTTAATACACAATGAGAATTATTTTGCACTTTCTGCAAGTAGATTTGAGTGCATTTTGTCAGACTGGTAGAATTCTGTGCCACTTAAAAGTGGGAATTTGTATGTATATGTAAACAAAATAGTAGTAGAAGCTTTTAAATTTTTTTTTTTCTTGACATAACTTCTTTTTAATGAAGAAGTGCTAAAATCTTGTGCTTTCTGTTCAAGGCCTCCTGAAATTGGCAAATGACAGAGAGATGGTAGGAGATAAGTTTCAGTCCATCTCATTAGGACAAGGACAAGGACCAATAGCTACAAAAATGATTCAAACAGGAATGGAAGAAGGAACCTGGGTTTGTTTACAGAATTGTCATTTAGCTGTCTCCTGGATGCCAATGCTGGAGAAAATATGTGAGGAGCTTAACAGTGAAAACTGTCACCCAGAATTCAGACTTTGGCTTACGAGTTACCCTTCACCAAAGGTATATGCATTGCCCAGTAATCTCTGTTTAGGGAAAGGGAAAGTTGATGACATTTTTAAGGAATTTTTATATACCTAAATGAGCTGATAATACAAAACTTCTCTGAAATGCAATGGGGCTTTGAAGAGATAATTTAACCAAGAAAGAACATTTAAAAAACAATTACAAACATAATAATATCAAGCTTCCTTTGTAATATTTTGATACTGTGATGTGCAATGTTTTGTATACTACTCAATGGAACTGCAATCTGTCACCATACATGATTAAGAAGGTTTTTATGCTCTCACATAAATTCAAAAATTTAATCTTACATTTTATTTGTGAAGTGTTGAACACCAAGAAAACATTTTAAAATACAGGGTTTTTATTTACAGCAGTCTTACTTTCTTAATGCCTTGGAGAATTTTTTATAAGCTGTTGATCTTTAAAATGTAATTTCTTGCAGATAATTGTTTATGTAAAAAACACACAGTAATAATAATACATTGTTAATATAGAGTATATTCTGATGCCTTAGATTTTAACT
>WEIT01041845.1:0-23106 GCA_013389985.1 Dryoscopus gambensis | reverse complement strand
ACTAGTATACTGATTCACCATTGATTTCTTGTAAAAATGAGTAAACTTTTGGTCTAGGATTTTTTTTTTCCCAAGAAAAACCTACTTATGTACAGTGATAAAGTTTTGACATATTTTTACTTACAGAAATGAGATTTATGATTAGATTTTCTAAATATTTAACCTAGTGTAAAGTCTTATTTTATGATTCATGTCTGCGTGTATAGAATACATTAAGAATACATATAGATAGTGTCCTAATCTGCAGAGGAAGATATAAGTAGCTTGCTGTCACTGATTTTTGTGATGCTTGTAGTCACTTTGGGATTCTTGATGCACATCATTTTTCACCGGTGTACCCTACATGCTTGCCTCAAGAGCTGCTCTGGTCCATCCCTGCACACTGCACCAGCATGTCATACTTTCTAAGCTACGTGAAGCACCTCCTTTTTGTCCATTAAAATCCCTACAGAGTATATTTGCTACTGCTTAACTAAGTAATTCTAAGGCAATTAATTTTCTGTTATCATTCATTTTGCACAAGCTGTTGAGACACATCTCCTGTGAGGGGTTCCCATGGGCTGGACACGGTGCCCCATGGCTGAAGAAGCTGCAGAACTGCTTCTGCAGAGCTTGTGTAGGGAGCACACTGAGGGGAGGAGGGTGAGGAGTTAAAGCATTAGCTGCCATCAGCAGCTGAAGGAGAGGTATGTTGCTATGCTTTCATTAACTCTTACTGGTCAGTCTCTTTACTAGAGGTGAGCATGCAGAAAATCAAATAAATACATCTGGAATCATAGACCTTCTTTTTCTGCTGCTCTGACCTCTTTTGTATCTGACCATATCCTATATTTCTAGTCTGTTGCTTTATTGTGTCCAAATTGTACAGTTTTCCAGAAATAAAGCAAATTTCCATGAACTGAGAATTTGATGCCATTCAGCTTTGAAGTGGATCTACAGCAGGGCAGAATTCAAAGTATTTAAAGGCTTTTTTTGACCCCTGTTTTCTGTCATAAGCCCAAATTTTCAGTTATGTTACTTGACAGTTAATAAAAATTACCTAAATTTTTTAGCTAAATTACCATTATTTTTCTGCAATTTCCATTTTTGATTTCAGCTTCTGATGCTAGTGTTAGACTTCTGCATTACTTTTCCAAAATGTTGGGTTTTTTTATCCACTTCTTTTGATCCGTTTAAGAGTGAACCAAATATGTGTACACATGAAAGACTGAAGTTTTATCTGTATCCTGCTAAAACAACTGGAATAGTCCAGGACAAAGCAGACCACCAAAACTTATAAAGTACATGACAGCAAATTATATGATAACTCCATCAAGGGGTGTGACCGAGGAGCACATTTTCAGAGGCGTTCAGGCTAGTACTGTCTTGATTATCTTTAGGAAATACAGTCTCTGGAAAAAACCTCTTCCACTGCTGCGGATGTCTTCTTTTAACCCAATACATCCTTATGAAAATGTAACGAGGAATAGATAAAAAATATGAAGTCAGAAAAAAGCTATCCTAGGGTAAATTTTACTTCTCTCCCTCCTTGGCCCCTGAGAATAAAGAAATGAACTAAAGATTTTATAAAGCCTAAGAGGGATTTGGCTGTTGATCTCATAAGGAAGGTCTCAGATATTCTGGAGGTAGGTGAAAAATGCATAAAACCCGTATGTGGATATAGGCTTGGTAATAACTGCATCCGTGTTGAAATGCAGCAGTGCTGCCACTCTATCAAATGTAAATTAATCTATCAGTAAAATAAGAAGTTTAAAATGGGTAAGAAATGAATAGGGGCTGCATTTGAAGCTCTACATTAAAATCATTGACACTCATCTTTCAACTATCACTTTATTTATAAAGTGCTATTTATATATATGTGTTATTTATCACTTCTAACAAAGGACTTGTGGAAATAAAATATTTAGTACGATGTGCCATTTACCAAATATCTTCACAAGCACATTTTAGAAATGTGCCTGCCCTGGATTTCAGCTGGTAAAGGCATGCTCTGAAATAGCACACAGGTCACCATTCAATTGGCTTCTAAATATTTTCCTTTTGCCTCCTGGAATACCATACAAGATTTAGTGTTTGGAATTCAGAATAATTTTATAATGATTCTGTTGCAATCTATCAAATGGTTTGATGAACTCTGCATAAATTTCAAAGCACTTTCAAGACAGATAAAGAAATTTATATCTGGGGAATGTCTAGGCTTTCTAAATCCAATTTGTATTATAGTTCTGGAACTGCATATTGTTAATTGTTATCAAGAACAAAGACTTGTGGCATAAATTATTTGGGTTGCTTTAATATCTTACTTTAAAATGAACTCCTGAATTAAGAGTATGGAAACTATTAGAATCAGCATTCAGCACATTCTGTTTATCACACAGCAGGCAATCATGAGACAAACTTTCTACAGACAATTATGAAACAAAATTGCTATACTAGCTTTTCCTNTTTTTTTTTTTTCCCAATTTCTTCATCTCTTATCCTTATAATGTCCTGTATCGGTGATGTCTACAACTGAATCCTGCTTTGTAAAGGGTGAAATCTGGACTGCATTGTTTTCAGTAGCAGTCTGTACTGGTATAACTGTCCCTTTGAAAAAGCGAGAGCACTGTCCTTTGCTGCTGCAGTAAGTCTGCACTGCTAGGTATTCTTCAGACAAAAATAAAGGTGATGTTGATGATGAAGATGCCCTTTTTGCAAAGAGTTTATAAGGTTTGCAGTTGGACTGGGAGGTGGGGGGCTGTGGCATGCAAACTGATATTCTAAAAGCTTTGTACCTTCCTCCTCATCAGTTCTGTCTTTCTCATCTCTGTGGTCATTGCACAGGGGTATGCACTTTCTCAAGCGAGACAAGGATCAGATGAATACAGATGATCTCTCACTTAACCTTTAAAAATGTCTTTAGATTCAGAAGTCCACTTAATCTCTCATCTTTCCTGGGATTACGTCCCTGTCTTAATTTATTTTTGAACTCTTTCAATTCTCTACCTGAGCTGTTGTTTACGGATACACTTCAAGATTCATCCTGAAAAGATACTTATCCTCTTGCCAATCTTCAAAAGGGTTTGGTCATCTGTACTACTTTTCAGAAGACTAATAATGGAATTTTACTTGATATAATGCCCTCCAAGTATGTATTAAATGGAATTGTGGTTCAAAGACTCTCACAACTCATAATATGCATCTCCTAACTTCTGCATTTGTATGCTTTTAAAAATCCCTTTGGAAGTATGTTATTTGTTGGGGGTTTATTTTCTGTGAAAAGAAGATTAAAGAGAGTAATCTATTCTTTCCCAAAGCTTCCTAAATATCAAATGTTGAATATTTACATGTCTCAGAGTTTA
Source organism: Dryoscopus gambensis (assembly GCA_013389985.1). NCBI lineage: Eukaryota > Metazoa > Chordata > Aves > Passeriformes > Malaconotidae > Dryoscopus > Dryoscopus gambensis. The sequence continues at coordinate 19,765 of WEIT01041845.1, read as the reverse complement.
CACGAGTGTTCTTTCAAGGCTTTAAATTACTTTATGACTTTCATTTGATAGCTTCCTGGAATGGAGAGTTGTACATTTACTAAGTTTTTTGTAATAAAGCTTTGTATCTTGTTCATTGTTCAGGATATACTTTTGTATATCCTTCTTGAAAAACCACCAAAATGAAGGAACTGACAGATTACTTAATTTGTAGTTTCTTTCTGCATAAATTAAAGCCAACTTCACCCATAGGTGACAGCAAACTCTTGGAAACGGAAAATGCAGTCAACCCAGTGTAAGCAAATAGTATACAACAGTGACAGCAAAAGTGCTCATGTGGAAATATGCAAAAAATCTGTGGCTAAACAAATCTCAAAAATGATATGTTTTTGAGAACTGCAAAAGAGCTGTCTAATGTGGGTGGGGATTGGATGAGGAGAAAACCTTCAGTCTAAGGACAGCTGAAGATTTCCCAGTACTTACGCTTGAACTTACTTTGCTCTAGTAAGAAGCTGATCCCCTGGGCTAATGGACAGCTCTGCTTGGCATCTTTTATTGGAGAGAGCTGTAAGGTCTAATTGCTGCACCTGATTGTCAGCCAGAACAACTATGGAATGTTACCAAATGCTCCCTACCTTTGCAGAATCAGAAGGGCCATATGTGTATTTATATGTCAATGATCTGAAACTGGAAATCAAAAATGAACTAGTGAGTTATCACACACATTTCTCTAGGAGCTGGTGGGAGCTGTAATCTGTGCTCTGAACAAGTGGGTCATTAGAATGTAAAAGCCTTTGTCTGATCTCCTGCTTTGTGACCATGAATAGGTTATTCTTCAGTGCTTTTTTAAGGAAAACAGGAGGATGAGACTGATAATTCTTTTGACTCTTGAGTTAGTAGTTTATGTATTTATTTTTCTAGTAATTTGGTGAATTGTGTAGCTCTTTACCATTTCTGTTAAAACTTTACAATCAAGGAGAAAAACCAAAGCCAAATATTTCCTTTTTTTGCTTTTCCTTTACAAACAGGGAGGAGAGCCTTGAGATGCTCTCATCCTATTGTTTATTATCAGCAAAATATTTCTTCTTACATAAGCAGCAAGTGAAATATTTCTAGTCTGTTTTATTTCTTTCTCAACAATAATTCTAACTTGTGTTGGAATAATATTTATACACATTAATAGTGAAAGCTGATAATTAGATTCAGTCTTTTGTAGTGTGATTTTCATTAATTATATGCTTACTTTAGCTGAGTTATTTTACACAATCTGTGATCTTCCAGACATAGAGGATTAAATAACTGTGGATGAGTTCCCAGAGAAAAAAAAAAGCACATTTTCAGGGCACACTTGCTGAACAAGCCCCTGTTAAGAATGAGGTAGATCACATCCTGGGCATGGATCTTCTTTCCATGGGCTGTGAAATGAAGCCAACAGGACCAGGCATTTTCATCCCTAAGTTAGAGATTCTTCTTGGGTCATCTACTGGCAAATGTAAGAAAGTGGTGCTGAAGTCCCTTCTCTACCTGGAGATTAGAGCTGAGACTTCCTAGCAGGGTTTGCACAGGCAAAGCTTTAGTTGGTTGGTTTTTCTTATTTTGTTTTATTTGGTTTTTGTTTTGTATGTTTGGGGTTTTTTTTGTTTTGTTTTTAAAAGCAAAGTAATTAACCATCCTTCCTTCAGAAAAAACCCTCAAGCAAATGAAGAAAAGAGTTGTCGACATGAATTTTTATCCTTCCCCCGCTCCTGTTTAATAGGAAGGAGATGCTTGGAGGAGTCTGTGGTCAATTCTTACCCTTTGTTGCAGATTGTTCACAGGACCCTTGCAGCGATGCTGGGCTCTTTGGCCGCTTTAGCCGCCTTAGCTATTGTTGGGGAGGTAAGTTATCAAACTGTAAGTGCTCCCTTTGTTTCTAGCTATCATAAATTTCCATGTTTGCCCAGTTCTAATTGAGCACATGGCAAAGTAGGTTTTTTTAAGAAAGAGAGGTGGTAGGGCAGACACTGGGATGGGAAAAAAGGTCAGACATGTATAGACAAGGAGAGTACAAAAAAAGTCAGTTGATGCTTTTTTGTTCTGATTTGCAGGAAGCTGACTACAACCATTTTCAGCTTAATCCAGCATTAGTTTAACACTGTTATTTTCAATAATGTTAGGCTACCAAGCAAACCTAAATGGAAATACCTTGCTTTATACTACCCTAAATAATTACATCTCATGCTTGCATGTTCCAACCCTTTTGTTTCTCCTGCTGCTTACTCTTAGTTGATATATAGTGAAACCTCAGATTGATTTTCTCGGTTGTTCTCATAACCACATCATTACTATGTTCCCTTAAATTCCCTCCGGTTTGTTCACAGGTGAAGTGGTATGCTTTTGTTCTCTTACCAAAAAGGAAACTGCAGTGTACCATGTAATTTGGTTATCTTTTATTTCTATAACGCTATGTAAGGAGCAACTAGACCAACCAATAGCCTGGTAATGACCCATTTAAGATGCCAGCAGTACTTTGAATTAGTAATAATAATAATAGTAGTAACGGCAATAATAAAGAGTCCTTTTTATGTAGCTTTTAGGAACACTTACTAATTTCCATCACAGCTTATTTAAATGTGATTAAGTGGGGTTTATAAGTCATAGGTAATCAGAAGTTAGGTGTTTTGTGGTATTCACTAGTAATCATATTTTTTGATTGCAGAGGCCAAGTATGGTCAAAGTGGTGGAGTGGATTGACTATGAGACACTGGCATTATTGTTTGGAATGGTAAATAAAACATATCTTTTGCTCTAAATGTGCCAAAATAATCCCGTTCAATATAGAGATGTTTCCTTTTAAAACAATTTCTTAATTGTACTTAGACAACTTATGATGAAAATTTTCTGTCTTAAGGAATATAACAAAAAGGATGAGGATCAGACCTCTGAAGGAGTCTTTTAAAAAGTTGATCCTTTTCTATTTTTTTTTTTTCAATCTGTGAAGTCATATTGATAACATGCTAAAAACATCCTTGGGGTTAATGAATGGAAAGACCTGTTTAAGGGTCAAGTATTATCACTCTCATTTATCTTTTAAATTTTGTTTATTCAAAACCTTCCTCAAACACACTGTGCTGGAAAAGTGGTTTTCTTTGTCTTACTGCTATGTCTAAAGCTACAAAACAGCAAGCCAGAAATGGAGAAGAAATATCTGGTGAGATTATAATAACATATTATTTTAATCACTTTGCCCAGCGCTATTTGTGGCAAAAAGTGTTGTCCAAGTTCTATTAGACTCTAACACAAAATATACAATATACAGAGACAAAATTAAAATTATCTGTTTCCATTCTGAGCTTTTCTTACTTCCTGACACGGGTCCTTGCCCCCTGCGTTCCCCACAGAAAAAGAAAGTGAAAAAAATTCTATTGGGAGCAAAGACAGAAGGACAGGAGACCTCTCAAATGTGGGAAAATGCAAGCAATTCTTGAAGCCACTATCTTCTGTGCTCTGTAGAGCATTACTGCAGAGAACACACTTACTGTTTTTTCTTGATTAATGATATAAGGGAGATACATTGAGTTCTTAATGTATAATGCCCTCTTCGTCGCTACAAATAAAATTCAACCAGACTAATATGACATTTACAGACTGCTTATGTTGAGAAGTATATTTCACCATGTGATGCATTAACTAGAGATATCTGGCAGCTGTAGTGGATATTCTAATATAAGGGCGATTAGATTCTCAAAGCTGTGTCAGATAAGAAGTCCATTTGTCAGGATCACCAACTACTTTGCTTTAGTTTTGAGTAATGATTCAATTACTATTATATATCAGTTCCAAGTGATTATATTTTTCTTCATCTTTTGGTAGATGGTTTTGGTGGCTATATTTTCAGAGACTGGATTCTTTGACTACTGTGCAGTAAAGGTAGGTTTATTTGGTACTTATAATTATTTCTAGATTTATCAAGTTAGTATTTGTTCAAATCTGTCCCACCAAGCACTATCTTTAAAGAACTGTTCTAAGGTCAATGTATACTTATCACATTAGAAATGACAGCGGTCAACTTGTAATGCTGGAAAAATCCTTTGTGGATGAAAGGAGGCACTTAATGCAATTCTGTTCCTACAGGAGAATGTTAAAGGTCCCTAGTAGGGTACACAAGCATTTGGACAGTAATTTGGAAATAACCTGAGTATTTCACTGACTTCCCCAGGATTGCAGTTGTGCTGTAGCTGAAATCTCTGTTTATGCCTGGCAGTGGGACAGAAGAAATATGGGATCTATCGTTAACTTTATGACGATACATGAAAAGTGGCCACAGACCTTTGCACAGTAGCAGAACAAAAGATTACATGAAAAGTGTAATTCATAGAATCATAACCATATAATTAGAGAATGGTTTGGGTTGGAAGAAACCTTAATCATCTTGTTCCAGTCCCCCTGCTGTGGCCAAGAACACCTTCCACTAGAGCAGGTTTCTCAAAACCCCATCCAGCCTGGCCTTGAACACTTCCAGGCATGGGGCATCTGCAGCTTCTCTGGGTAACCTGTTACAGCCTCAACCACCCTCAGAGTAAAAAATTTTCCCCTTATATCTAATCTAAACTTACTCTCAGTTTAAAGCCACTCTGCCTTGTCCTATCACTACATACCCTTGCCCAGAGATCTTCCCCCCAGCTCTCTTATTGTCCCCTTTAGGTACTGAAAGGTGCTGTAAGGTGACCCTGGAGCCTTCTCCTCTCCAGCCTGAATAACCTAGGTCTCTTCCAGCCTGTTCTCATAGGAGAGGTGCTCCAGCGGGTTGATCATGTTTGTGGCCATCCTCTGGACTCACTTTGGCAGTGCTAGTCTGAGGATGGGGAAAGTGTCCCAGCTTGTGGAGGTGGTGGGAGATCTGAACCACCTTAGTCCACCTGGGCATGCAGGCAGAAGATAGGGCCTCAGCCCTTTTCCTGCCACAGTCCCCCTTTACAACTGGCAGCAGAACGTGATATTTCTTCGGACTTGCTTCTTTGTTTGCATTTTGGCATTGTTTGCCCAATTCCATGAAATATTTTCCTGCCAAATTATTTAGTATTGGAGAGGGTGCTGTTGGAGTAATAATAAAGGAATAGTAAATGCTCACTATTGCTCAACTTTGATCAAGGGGCTTTGTCTATCATTTTTTGAAATCTAAGCTGGAGTGATCTAGTCCCCTAATTTTTCTTCTGTTTGTTTTTCCTAGGCTTATCGGTTATCTCGAGGCAAAGTGTGGGCCATGATTACACTTCTGTGCCTTATTGCTGCAATTCTTTCTGCATTTTTGGACAATGTTACCACTATCCTGCTCTTTACTCCAGTAACCATAAGGTATTTTATTGTTATGCTTTTGGACTTGCTCTTTTATAGCCAGCAATCAGTAGTAGACTTGTGTGCAAAATACTTGTTTTGAGGTTTTTTTTAATCATTTAAATGGAAATCAGAACTTCAAATATTCTTATTGTAGTGGAATAAAAAGCATTTTCAGAGGGATGGGTTGCCTTTTGCCTTTGCATGAATACTGAGCGCATATCTGAAACCTGTGAATACTGCCTTGGCAGCTAACTGTTCTGGTTTGTCTTCATATCTCAACTACAATAGCATATTGCACCAAATGCTCCCTAGCAGATGAAATTTTTTTCCTGTGAAGCATGCAGAATTTTTTTAATTAAAGTTGCCTTATCCTTTGCTGGCTAATATCTATATACAATTTTAGATAGTAATTTATGTTTTAGTGACAAATAAATTCTAAAAAAGTCCATATTTCATCTAACAGCTTTTTCTTGAATATGAGAATCTGAATTTTATTCCTGTTGGTGGTCGTGTCATTTGGACAGCTACTGGTTAATTCCACAATTTGAGATTAGATATTTGGAATTTGGAACTTTGAGCAGACAACAGTGAATTCATTTACTTCAGATTTCTGTAAATTAATAACATGTGATTTGCAACTACATTTAATCAATGTGGGATTATAAATTACTCTATAACCTGAATTTAACCTGTGTCTGATCAGGCAAATCTGTTTAATCCAGTTCAGTTTTGGAAAGATCTAATGTGTTTTTAAAATGATCCTGAGAGATGTAATGCTTGCAGTCATTATCACATTAAAGTACACAAAATTCTATTAGGATATGCCCCCTCTTAAAAATGCAGTGTGAAGCAGTAAAAAATAATTTTTCAAGTGAAATTTATTCTAGACTGGAAACAGCTGGTGAATAAAAGCTCCATTTGTCTTCTGTCTGATTATATTTTAAAGAGATGGCTTTACCGTACCCTAATCAATAATTGCACATCTAGCAGTCAGCAGCACTGGAACTATTAAACACCAAGTTTTCCTTAGCTGTGTTCCAGAATATTTTGGATAAATATAATTTGGGAATGGATTGAAATCCAAACGTCAATGTAGCATAAAAAGCTTTTCACAGTCAGAGCTACTGTAACATTTATTCTGTTTTCAAAGAATCACAGAGTAGCCCAGGTTGAAGGGACCTTGAAAGTCCATCTGGTCCAACCTTTCACGGGAAAGGAAGCCTAGATGAGATTATCTGGCACTCTGTTCAATCACATCTTGAAAATCTCCAGTGATGGGGACTCTATCACATTCCTGGGGAGGTTGTTCCAGTGGTTAACTGTTTTCACCATAAATTTTTTTTTCTTACGTTGAGGTGAAATCTCTCCCTTGTACTTGTTGCCTCTTGTCTTCTCCATATGGATCCTTGTGAAGGGAGAGCCTCTGCCTTTGTAGACACCTTTAAGTAATGGACTTTTGTACTAAACGTATAGTAAGTCCTTTAGTTTTATATTAAATGAACCTGTAACACTGAAGAAGGGAAAACTTCAATATGTGGGAAGCATTTGTATTTGAATCACTATCAAAACTAAAATAAAATTTTATCTCACTTCTAAAACCAAACAATTGCCTACTTCAGAAAGCTTCATGCTGGAGGTAATTTTTTTTTTTATCTTACTGCCATTGTCTACAGCTTCACTGTGTTGCACTGTGCAGTCTCCATTGCCATGGAGATAAAGCTTGCAGAAAATCGTACTGACTCGAGGAACATAAGGGTTTATATTTCCTGTAATAAGGAAAACAACATGATACTTGTTTCACTCTGCATTTTGTAGTAAGCTGCTAAAATAGGAATAACTACCCCTTTTTAGCTGTAGCTTATTTTCAGGACACTTTGTTACTGGGAACTGAAAAAGGCTAATAGTTGTACACATGAGGAATTATATAATCCCCGGTAAATAAACTGAGGAATTGTGACCCTGCCATATAGCTAACACATTCTAATGGTTTTATACTTCAGGCTTAGCCTCTTCTGACTTACATCAGAGTTCTCTTTTCAAGATATCACTAGGCCCATAAAAAAGAAAGGATTACTAAAGAAAAGTTTAGATTATATTTTGAAATACTGGGAGATCAAGAAGCAATGGAGATAAAATTACAACTGTGGTCTTGTACCACAATTGATACATTCGGACTGATTGTACTACAAAATACCCTTAAACTAAATGATTTCATGCTGCTGGGGAAATAGTGTGTTTTTGCCCAGTTATTGTTTTCCAGAGTTTTTATGTGCTGACATATATGTCATCTGACAGTGTTTTTTCTGAGTTTTGAATTGACACTCTCGGGGATAGCGTAAGTGAAGCAAGTTAAGCCTCTTTTGCAATACGCTCTTTTCTCTTTGAAATATAAGTTTTAATAACATAGACTTAGGCTAAACAGCGAAGCTCAACCCTTCCTGCAGGGAAATGTGTGAGAGCACTGCAGTGAGAGCAGTACTGAGAAAGCATTCTTCCCCCCATCTACTGTGAGATAGAAGGAACAATAATTTAAGTGTGGCCTCCATCTTTACATTCTGGAGCAACCTTTTGATAAGTTGGGAGGAGGAAAGCAGTTGTTTCTTACACCAAAGTGCCTAGGTATGACTTTAACTTTCAGTCAACCATAGCTGAAGTTTAAAGTCAAACATGTACTTCAGAAAAGAGTGGATTATGTGGGCACGTGCGTAAATGTAATTTGTGAGTTGGAGTAATCTGTGTGAAGCTTACTCTGTGTAAGTGGGCTCTGAGTTCAAATGGATCATGAGGTTACTGAGTCAACCTCAGTGTTTGTCAGAGCACTTTAAGGTGCTTCTTATTAAAGAAGCATTTTACTTTTTCTTATCAAAGCAGCATCCTACTAAAGAAGCATTAAATATATTTGGACTGCTAAAAACATTTTGAGATTTTTTTAACCATAAGGAATGTGTATTTTCTACTCTTGTTTCATTTCAAATAGAAATACTCATGATCAAGCTTTAGAGAAGGAGGAAAATAGCAACAGAATAAACTGGATAAACCTAGCCTGAAAGCTGAAGTCTCTAATAGATGATTCATGGCTAATAGGCAGCCTGCGCACTCTACCACCACTTCCCATAAGAAAGTTAATCACTGTTGCTGAATGCAGAGCCTGTGCTTGACAAGAATAGTTTTCCACGGGTCAATGCAGGTTAAGGATCATGGTTTCAGAAGCGGTATCATATAGAAAATTTGAAATACTATTTTCTGTGTAGTCCAACTCTCGTAATAGTTGGCTACTTTTAATAAAATGTTTTTTAAAATGCATCAATTTTGTAGGCATTATTAACTGCATTTTAAATGTAAAAAAAAAATCTAAAAATTTTCATTTATATTGTTATAACTATTGTAGCACAATAAATGCTTCAACAATATAGACACATTGTGTTTAAAATCCTACCATTTGTCTGTGTGAAATGACTGCATTTTGTAATTTTTGTGCACTTGAAGATTTAAGGTAATTTATGCATGGGGTAAGAAGTTAATTTCATTATCTTTACACTACAGGCTCTGTGAAGTACTTAATCTTGATCCTAGGCACGTCCTGATTGCGGAAGTAATCTTCACAAATATTGGGGGGGCTGCCACTGCTGTTGGGGATCCTCCAAATGTGATTATTGTTTCAAAGCAGGAGCTGAGGAAGAGGGTATGTACTGCAGTCTGTTTGGCTACTAAAATTAAGTAGTGGTGTTAACTTATGCAATGTTGATCCTTCTCTTCCCCCAGACAGCCGTATAAACAGAACATAATCTACTTTTTTTGCCGTGCTATTTCTTTCTTACCAGGATGATCAGGCAGAAGAGAGTGATCTTCTGGGGACAAAATAGTGATGAAGAATAGACTTTTTGATCTGGACTGAGAATATCAGTTTCCTTTTTCTGTTGGTAGTGAGGATTTCCTTATCAATGGCAAAGTGAGGAAAGAAGCAGAAAAATGGAGGGCTGCAGACAGGGCAACAAGTTGGAAAAAAAGAAAAATGTGAAAATGAAGACGAAAATCCATCCTTTTTTTCAGTATAGGTTTTCTCTCAAAAGTTAAACATGAGACAAGTCGACATTTTCCAGAGAGGTTGCGTTGCCCCTGTAGAGCCACGACACACATGAGGCACTTTATCCTTCAACCATAGCCCAAGGGGACGTGAGGCGTGAGAGGGGGTGGGTGCTTCTGCTGTGCAGCTCAGGCTGCAGCTGGTTCCCACCTCCTGACAATGTTTTGCTATCTCCAGGCTGCAGTGACAGATTTTAGCTTCCAACACTTGGCTCTTCTATTGTTTGCTGGGTGTCTGGTGCCAAAGGGAAAGCTGTGGTGGCTGGTGCTGGGTGGGACTGCAGGACACAAGAAACCTGCCAGCAGGAGCATCCCAGTCCCACCATTTCCTCTCTCCCACATGGGCCTCTCTGCCCTGTGGACTGGCTGTGGCACTGCTGGTGGGTGTTTGCAGCTGTCAGCATCTGCATGGAGCTGGTGTTTGCCGAGTTTTCTGTGCTTCCAGCTATCCCTGCTACCCCTGAACATGAGGGCATCGAGTCTCCCTTCCGCCTCTGGCACTGTCTCCCATCATCTTTCCCTGGTGGGCTGTGGGGCAGCAGGGAGACAGTCTGCTCAAGATGCAAGGGGAAGCCCCTCCTGGGATGGGGCAGATCTGCCCTTGTCCTCACCCTGCGTCGCCACCAACAAGCAGCACCATGGAAGGGACAGTTATTTAATGAGCATATCTATAAGGACACCAGGCACGTGCTTTCTGTTTTGGTCAGGTGTCATAAACCCCCCCAAAACATAAATAATTCTAAATAAATTTAATGTTAATTGAGCTAGTGGGAAAATAACTGTGCAAGGGGGTGAGGGGATTGTAGTATAAATTCCTAGCTTTTCTTGTTTTTAATTTGGAGTCATTTATGTTTCTACTGCTCTATGAAAGAAAGATCGCTTCTAATTAACTGAATGCACTCAAAATCATTAAGTACTGTCCAGGTTTGAAAATGTCTTTGAAAGTCCATAGTATTTAATAAACTGAATATTTACCATCAAAATAGTTGAAATGTACCGCAATTGGCTAGTTTGGATGGTGACTTTGAAGACTGTAATATTTATTGTTAGCTGAGAATTTGATACCTCAGTTTTACATTTTAAATATAAAATCTGTGCAACTATTTATAATTTCTGATCTACAAAAGAATAATTAACACCTGCCATGCAGGTCATTTTCCTAAACACTCAAACCCCCATCATCTCTATAGAACCTTTAGAAGTGGCTATAAACATGGGAAATAATTAAGCAATCACAATTGAAAAAAAACAATGTTACATTTTTCTTGTTTGAGAGATGAATATTTTTAGGAGGAGTCAGATGTATAAATACCCTAGCAAATATGACATGATAGCAAATTCTGTATCTGAAACAAGCACAAAAATCTTTCCAGATGTTTTCAGTCTGGATTATTTTCAGATCTTTTGTTGCATCACAGAAATAAGAACATAATGAAATAGATTAAGTTCAACACAGGGCCATAGAATTTGCGCTGCTTCTCTTCTATATTCTCAATTGCTATATCTTTGTATGTAAATAAAAGAGGGTCAAAGACCTATCCTTGGCCCTGAGGCAGAGTGTCATGGTCTGGGGTATGTCCTCACTGCTTAGGGTTCAGCCCTTCTAAAGGAGATTTGCCTGGGAGATTGCTGGCAGGAGTAACTGGATAAAGCCGAGAGAGAGGGCAGAGAGGGAGCTGGACCATCTGGCCTCTTACAGCCCGAGCTGTTGAACTAATATCTGGATTCTTAATTTTGTCCACCTGCTCCAGCATGCTCTCTTTCGATCAGAAGGAGAAATATAGACATTGCTGCCTTGTTTCTGAAACTAGTTCTAGCAAAGGATGCTGTGAAGAAGGGTTATGTGAGCAACCACAATTCTGTGTCTAAAATGCGTGGGGAGCCTACTACGTTAGTACTAAGTAAAATTTATTTTATTCCTTTCTTTTTTTCTTTTTTTGAACTGTTTCAGAGGTAAAAGTTCTTGAATGCATTAATGACATTTTAGAAGCAGTCTTTCATGCAGTATGTTTTATAGTTTCTATTATGATGTTTTCTACAGAAAATGTTTTTCACCTCTTTTTAGCATTATAGTCATGTTTTTGGACATTCTAGGAATTCTAAGATTTTTTTCCACTTGATATTGTTGTTGAAATTCTCCTTCTCATTCTCTTGCACTTCCTTCTCAGTGTTATTTTTGCACAGTAAGTACAGGACTACTTGGACAACTGACCCTGCAGGAAGTTAAATAGTGAATTGCACTATGTAGATGATTGGGTTTTCTACTTTATTTAGGTGCTGTCTGGAGGAGAGTTTTACCAGCCTTCCTGAACTTTTACTGCTGTACAGAAACCTCTGAAAGCAGCCAAGTAAAATATTATGCAAGTTTCCTTTTGTAGGAAACCTTGCAGTTTATATCAATGTGAAATTAGATGCAGCCTTGTTACTTTGGGTACTGTTATTTGGTTACAGTGATAGAAATGCTTTACTCTTTGTTTACTGTAGTGCTGGAGAGACTTTTCTCCTTAAGTTCTGGGGAAAACTCACATCATATTAAAAATATTTTATTTAAACCATGTTTGAATAAATAAGATTTTTTGTAACATTTTGCTCATTAAAATGTAGCAATAAGTCTCTTTACTTGTCTTGAAATGCAAATGAATGTCAAAAGGATTTTTTCTTTGTAGCTGTTGTTAATTTATAATCCTGACATATTCTCTACCATCATGACTGGAATCAGTGAAACATTTGCATAATAGGAGAGGAAGATTGTTTGTACTGTTGCTTGTTCTTAGCTGGAGTTGGAAGAATTTTCACAAAACGGCATTTGTATTTTGATTTTAGGGAAGGAAAATAAGCACAAATGGAAAACATGTTCAGTGAATATAAAACATTTTTTAATGTTTTATTATCTTCGGAGTGCTGCTGCTGAATGGACACTGTTAACAAAATTATATTTTTATTTTGAAGAGATATGTGCTTCAGACTTTGAGAATTCCATGTTTGTATGCACAATAGAGCATGAACCAGTTGGATATGGTCCTTGCTTTCAGAAGGGTTGGACAGCAAATCTGTATTTGGGGACTTCACAATCACACCTCTGAGATCAGAAGTTGCTGGTGCTCTAAGCATAGGCTGTGGTTGCAAGTTCTTTAAAGAATGGATGGCAAATAGGTCTCCAGAGCAAAGTGGTGCTGTGAACATGGTGATAGTGAACATGTGCACTGGTGTATCCAGGCTAAATCTGCATGAATGAGGTAATGATAAGGGCAAATGCAGTTTTAGCCTACACTAGCCACTGGATTATATCCTCTTATTTACTGTTTTTGTTAGCATGCGATAAAGCTTGTGCTGTTAATCTGATATTTGCTGAGGATTTGGGGGTTTCAGCATACCACTCAGAATTATTCCTGCCATTTAACAGATATCAGGTTTTCCTGTGCTGCCTCTTAGACACTTTCAGCCTTCATGCTGGAATTTAGCATGATGTGATATTAGTTGGTTATATTTAATGAAAAATTGTGGTACCAAAAAATTTATGAATGAAAGTAGGTACTTCTGAAAAAAAGAAGATAAAATCCCATATATGAATATTTAAAGATATTTTAAACACTGGTAAAATGGATTCCCATAGTTTACTAGGCTATTTTTGCTGAGTTTGCTGGATACAAGCGTCAATTTGTAGAACTCTACCCCTTTTGTCAATGTTTCATTGATCCCTTTTCTCAAGAGAAAATTAAACTTAGGTAAAGTGCATGAACTGAAATTTATAGGCTTACATCTGATTTCAGAATTTTTACCATCTATGCATGTAGTAATCAGTAAAGAGCATAATGCAAAACAAAAAAGGAGGTTCGTCAGCATTTCAAGTAAACATTATCTTCATATAACTGGGTTAGACCATCAATGATTTCTGTCTCAGTAACATCATGAGCAGCTCCCTCGAGACACAATGCAGATCTCAGTCACTCAGCTAGGAGGGATGTTTAAGCCAGTGTAGAAGTAATAAATTACTCTTACTCTTCCTCATTTTATTAGTTTTAAAATATTAAGTAAAGGGCATTCTGGCTAGAAATACAGTACTTGCTGTTCCCTAAATTGCTACACCAATTTTTGCTTTCTCACCCCTCTAAAAAGGCAGATTTCTTGTGGATAGGTCTGAATTACTAGAATTCAATTTCACATCTGCAGAAGCAATGAAAAAAATAATCAAGATGATAAAAGGTAGCTTTTTAGGAAAACGATATGATACTTCCTCCTAATATGAAATTGTTATATTTGACTTAGCATTTTATACTATAAACCAAGGAAAGATGCCCACTCTGTTTCAGCTCTGAATCTGTAGAAAGTGGAACCTTTAGGCTGTTTTCTTGCTAAAGTAAAATCTTTAGATTTTCTGTCGGCTGGGGAACAGGAGAAATTCGACACAATCATCATAGCCTCAAGTAAGGGACATCTGAAGCATGTTTTGTATTTATCTCATAGATTGAAATCTGCTGGAAGAAAAATATTTCTTGCCTATTGTGCATGTCAACTCTATTCCAGTCTATTGTGCAGGAAAAGAAAATCTTTGTGAAAATGACTTTTTGTTGTATGCAGTAGACATGTGGAGCACTTTAATCCTTTTTACAATGCTGAATCCTGGCCCCAGCAGCGCAGAAGGCTCAGGAGGTATAAAATGTGCTATCCACAGCCACAGAGGGTATGAATGTAGGCTCTGTGGAGATGCTGCATGTCCTTTCTGGGGTGTGGGAAAGAGAACAAGGGGAACTGATGAAACAACTGTGCCACCACCTTGGTATCCTCTGCTACATCGTCGATATCTGTGGTACAGTGAAAACCCTTTAGTCTCTTAAAGTTCTCCAAGAGGCTGCCAGCTGGCTACTAGCTACCTGACAATGCCTGGTGTGAAATTGGCCTTCTTTTTCTGTGAAAACATATGCCCTGTGCTGCAGAGAGGCTGGTGCTAAGCACGCAGCTCAAAGCATCAGGGAAGGCAGCTGTCTGTATTTCACTGTGAGCCTTTCTGATATCAGCCATGAAAAGTAGTGCACTTGGTAGCCCTTAGCCTCCTCATGACTACAGGGCATCAGCTGTCCAAGGCTAGCGATCATCAGGATTCATTTTCACTCACTGTCTCTTGTGGATCAGTGCAAGGAGGTAATGGGGTGGAAAGCCAGGAGCAAGGGATGGGAAGAGAATTGACTCCAGACTTGCGTTATCGCTGACAGTACTGTCATGCAAGCTCTTTCCTGAAATAGGCACAGTGCATGTTAGAAAACAATTTGTTTCAGCTGAATTGGAAAGCTGTTCTGCAGTAGGAGCAGAGCAGCATGTTTCCTTTTTCACCAGGGATCGCAGAGATATGAAAGATCAATGTGCTGATATCATGAACTTTAACAAAATCCTGAATCTCAGCCCAGCTACTCTATTTGAAAAGTTTGGGTAAGCTCTGGATAGAATGCCAAAAAATCTAGTAGACATTTTTTTTTCTTCTTGTGATGGTGTCTGCAATTCACTTTCAAGGCTTATCTACGTCAGCTCTTATGTCATGAAGCTGTGTTAATCCTGATACTAAGGGTATTGTGACCTCTATCTCATTTCAATTCCTTTCAACTGTGAGTCAGACCTGAGACCTCCTTCTTACCCTCAGTATTTTAGTTTGCCTTCTAGGTTGAGGTGATTTTCTTCATCGAGAAATTAGTTTTTTGGGTATCAAGTGACATATTTCTTGTGCTGTATTTTTTGAGAAGCTTCTGCATTGTGGCATTTCAGGAACCAAACAGAATTTTTTTTTCCTCTGAAATTGGTGTGATAATAAAAATGTAAAGGCAAGTGACTTTTTGTATCTGTGTTTATTTGAAATAAGCTACTTCCTTAAATTCAAGATCCATTAATATGTGATGAAGACATCACATATTTAAACTTGAGAGTTACCAAGAATTCTTTGGGTTCCTATTTATCTTTTTTTACTTTGCTTTACTTGCTACTTTAGCATTTATCTTTATTTCTGAATATTTCTACAGAGAATTTCTACCATCCTAGTTGGCCTGGTAGCTGGCATCCTTCTTCATGATGTGGGCATGATGTGATTGCTGCCAGCCTAAGAAAAGCTTCATCTCCACTGCTTTTTTCTAAGACTAGTCTGAGTGCAAAAGTAATTTTCCTTGTTCTGGTAATTCTGTATTGAGTATGTTGTGACCACTCCTAACTACTTAGTTGCTCTTCAACCACCTGTTTCACAGTGATTTTTCTTTCAGAGGATAATTCTTTTTTCTTTATTTTGGCTGGTTTAGCTTCAGTGTTTTTACAGCTTAGTAATTTTGGCTTCCTCTTTGTGCAATTTTAGAGACTGTACAAAACTGAATAATGATTTTGCATACTTCCTGATCTGTTTAATAGCACATTGTCAAAGTTGAGTAATTTCTGAACTAAAGCCAGTTCACCTTTCAAGGTTTTAAGGTTCTTATTTTTCTGGCCACAATTTTATGATCTTTCTTTTTGGCTATAATCTTAGAGGCAACCCACATATAAATTAGATTGATTTCAGTTTATTGTCAGTGGTTGTAATTAAGGAAATAAACATGGGAGATACAGACTTTATGTACTTTGGAGGCAGGTCTTACAAACACTGAGCCTCTGCAAGATTTCTTTTTTTATTCCTTGTTATTTGTAAATGCCCTAGAGTTATGAATATTGTTTGCATCCCTCATAGAAATGTCTCCTGTAGCTCTGAATCTTAACTCGATGCCCAGAGACCAATCTTTATAAAAACTGATTTGTAAAGTCTTTCTTACAGAGATGTCAGACACTCGAGTGGCTGACCTATTGTGTAGGCAAACTGAATGAAGGTATATTATTTTTCTTTGTGGTGTCACCTTTTTCTGTCCAGTTTTTAAAATAATCTCATTCCAGTTCCTGAAGTCTTCCTTCTGCTTTCATAAAAGCAATGGCTGTAGCTGAGTTACAGCAAAAGGCCAGCAAATTAACAGATATAGTTTCACCTTTTAGTGTCTGGAGAGTAGAAGAGTCAAGGAATCCACTATTAAATAGCAAGTATGGATGACTTTACCTCATAAAGCTTAAACCTGTATTTTAATAGGATCAAATTCTAATCCTAGGTCTGCATATTTAGGGTTTGAGATTTATTTGACTGTCTGCAAGCTATGGATTTTTTTTGTCAAAGAGCACCAATCTTTATCTGGCTATGAAAGTTCTTTATGACTGTCATCAGTTTCTTGTGCTGTGTGCCTTTTTATTATGCCCTGTGGTGCAATAGAGAAACTTCTTCTTCCTTTTTTTGAACCAGAGACATTTCAACTCGGAAATTTCCACATAAATTCTTTTCGTATTTGACAATATAGAACAATACACATTTAAAGCAGTAAGTTCCCAATAGTCTTAACACACTGGAGGTAGTATCAGCTGTTGTTGCAAGGGAAGCTGTTTTTGGTATGCATTGGAATTACAGAAGGATCTATAGGAAACTCCCAGTTAAAAAAGCAGGGGACAATAGAGAAACAGAGGCGTGTCACAGGGAGATCAACTAATTTTCTAGAGTCTCTGGGAAATCAGTGGGTGCTCTGAAAATTCAGTTGGGATAACCTGGGCTATCCAGGCCTTCAGCCATGCTTTATTCTAAGTGTCACAGATCTGCTCTGCTGGGATCACCAGCTCAGACGACCTCTGTTTTTTGAATATAAGACAGTTCCTTAATACTAGAGTACTTGGATGTGATTCTCCTTGGAGCTTCTTGGATAACTTCTTTTGGACAGGTGAGTCATGGCTACTTCAGAAAACCCCAGCCCAAAGGCTAACCCTGATCCACTACAATGTGTGCAGTATGGAACAATGCAACAACGCAATTGAAAGGGACTCTAGAGGTCAGGTAGTCCAATGTCCTACTCACAGCATGGCCAGCTTCAAAGTTTTAGGGCAAGTTGTCACTATTCATTCTTATTGCTTGAAAACAGTAGCCTTTTAATATGTTCTGCTTAACCTTTTTGAGATCCCCTTCATTAAAGGGTTTCATTGTGCAAAATATAAAGAAATGTGTTCATTTATTAACCAGAAAAAAGAATAAACACAATATTGACATATAATACTTTTATTGTGGAAGAATGGTTCAGATAGAATGATTGTAAACATTTGTGTTGTCACTAGTTTAAAACAAAACCTGGTCATTAAAATTTGACTATTTCTGAGACTTAGAGTGATTTGAAATGAATTTACAGTGATTTAAGTGAGAAGTAAAAGTTAATGATTCAGTTTGGGGTTTTTTACTATACATTTCAGGAACACTAGGTGTGTTTCAGAGTAACTTGTAATGCAATGTTTTAGTTCTCTGAATTAAACTGTAACGTGGCTCGTCTCCTTGAAACAGATGAAATACAGCAGATACTATACTTGGAACTTACTATATTGCTTTATATTTATTATTGATTGTTAATGTACATAAAGCTGAATAGTTTTCCCTGTAGCTAATATAGAAAAATAAGTGATTTTTAATTTAGGTTTTTGTTTTTATTTTCAGGGATTGGATTTTGCAGCCTTCACAGGACATATGTTTTTGGGTATCTGCCTTGTTGTTCTGGTCTCCTTTCCTTTTCTCAGACTTCTTTACTGGAACAAAAAATTTTACAATAAGGAGCCAAGTGAAATTGTTGGTAAGTGTGAGTGTGAAAAAGAAGTTGTAATCGTTACACCGACTATGTGCTAAATATAAACTGAGTAGTGCTTACTACAGTGCTGTCTTCAGAGGGAAGTGCCTGCCCTCCTGCACTCTCTGAACATTAATTTTTCAACTAATAATTCAGATTTTATGTTTAGTTGTGATATTTTCTGATTTTTAGAAGTGGATGTTTTTCTGGTGCTAAGATTGAGGTTTTGATATGAATTATTAAATATCTTACAAATTTGCAGGAATATTTTGCATCTTTTATTATAGCCAGAGGCATGAGTACCAGGATGTTCTGTGTTGCAACAGAAAACATCTGCTCAAGGTGCTGAGTTTACAACCTAGATTTAGAAATAACCCAGGTTTCCCTTATGACAAACATAGTGCACTGATGCATTCTCTCACTGCTGGTTTTCTTCCATTCAATTTTTCACCAATCTTTTGCTGGTCTGCGGTCAGTGAAAGACATTTCATCAAAGTAGAACTTTTCAAATCCTTTCCAGCTTGCCTCTGTGGCTCTTCCTACCCTAAATTTCCCTGGTGCATAATTTCTACAATTCTTTTTATGTCACTCACCTCAATAGCCTCTAGAAGTCTTGTTAAAGCTGTTTCAGTGACTGTCAACTGTGTCAGTCCCTTTTTGTCTTCATGCTTTTATGTTTTTCTATTCAGTCCTTTTGAAGTTTTTATAATTGTTCTAGGGCTTCTCTTTCAGTGATGAAATTTAATATTAACCCCCAAATGTTCACAATTTCTTTACGAGGTAAGATATATTTCACTAAGTATAATTTCTAGCAAGCTTTGTACAAAGACAGTTGAGTATAACTGTTTCTTCTCTGGGACTGATGCTTGTTCCACTTTTGACTGCAGAGGAATTAAGATCCAGGCTTCCACTGACCATGCCACACACATTTCAATATGCTGTACGGTGTCTCTGAACCTGTGTGTGTGGCATCTGTTTATCATGGGGAGGACAACTTTTGATACGATTGATATATCTGGCTTCATTTGTAATCTGTGGAGAAAGATAAGTGCTTTTAAAGACTAATGGAGCTGTCTATGCTAGAACAATTGTACTGCAGCCCTCAAAAGTTTACTTTTCTCTTATAAGGAGAGTCCAAGGTGACTAGCTGTGGCAGAGACCTTCCTGATAGGTACCTCATTTAGCCAAAAGTACTTGTAGTGCCTTGCCTTGTTCCAGGAAAAATTTGCTTTAGGATTAGGGTTTTATTAAAAGGCAGAAGTGACAGTCATCTCCTCAGTAGGTTATACCATGTGTCTCCAATCCCATCTGATAGAAAGGTCAGAGAAGAGATTTCCCTATTTAGGAAGATCTGAAGAGTTTTAGTTTTGACTTCAGTGTCTATTCAGCACAAGGTGCACTCAGCTTACCTGCTTGTATCTCTAAAGGCCAAAGTATTTCCCAGACTTTAGATCAAAAATATTTCTGAGGTGTTCTAGATATTACACTAGCTAACTGTTTCCTAAGACACTTAAGGAGAATTTTCCTTTCTCCTGTATGTCTGTTTGGTATGAGGTAGCCATTGTCATCTTAAAACTGCTGAGGCTTTCTTCACTCTTAGAGGTCTTATCCAGAGAGCAAGAGAAATAAAGAAATTAATTCAGACCCTAACATGCCTAGATTCTTTCCCTGTGTCTTGGTTTGAAAAGACAGGTGTCAGCTTAAGGAAGTGTTGTCTCTTATTCTGACAAGGGTGGCCTGGGATGGAG
>WEIT01041841.1:736-10768 GCA_013389985.1 Dryoscopus gambensis | reverse complement strand
AGTGGAGTTTAAAGGTTGGAATCCCCCACAGCCATCTAAAAATTGTACCAGTTTTGAAAAAAGAAATGATGCTGGCTGTAGTAGATCAGACTGAAGATGTGTTTAGCCCAGTGTCATGTCAGGCACCAATGAGAATATTCTCAATGATAATAATACAGATTATTAGCCCGTTTTCCATATATTTGTAACCGAGACATCCTTGGCCAACAGTACTGTTATTTTCCTTAAAATAAACGTACTAGATTTTAGTTTCCTGAATGTTTATTGTTGCTTCTGAACTCTCATAATGCTTCACATTTGAGTGTTCTGTCACTTTTTTAATTTTTTTATTGCATATTTATTAAAGAACCTTTTTCCATTTGGGGTTTTCTTCAGCCTCCTTGCAGCCTGTTAGATGTGACTCTAGTCACATGGAGAGATGGTGAACAACTGCTACTTCATCACCTTCTCCAGGCCACTTAAGTTACTGTGATCCTTCATCACAACTTTTTAAAGTAATAATTGTTAGAGTTGACATTTTAGAATATTTTATATTAGTTAATGAAAGAGGGTGAGGCGCTTTTTTATGCTTAATGGCTTCTGTGTGTTGGTTAGGGCTACGTGCTGAGTTCTTGGAGCCCTCTGTGGGGTTTGAAGAAAAGTAGTTCTCTGTTATGAGAAGAGGGTGGTGTCCATGCATTCATATAAACACAGGTAATTACATGATTGCTGCAGGGGTGTGTAGAGATGCATTTTCTTTGTTTTGATTTGTCTATTTTTACCACTCCAAGGTAATACCTTTGATCTGTTCTTGTGGTTTGTGTTGCACCCAGGAAGCAGCCAGCATTCTGTTCTCCAGGGTGAGCTTTACCTGTGCTTTTAGGAGAGAGGTACATCATCTGCATAGCAAGCACCCCTTTTTTCTTAATGCAGTGCTGCTGCTTATATGGTCAGGTAACTCATGTTTCAAAGGGCAACACACTATGGTTCATTTCCATCTATTTTGTATTTCGCGTGTTTTGCTTTGCATCTGCCTTAATGTAATTTGCTTTACATTTGCCTTAATGTGTTGGTTGTAAGAGAGGCAGGCATCCCTCTTAATGCAATTATGTCTTATCTTTTGGGATAATAAACCTGCTGTGGGACAGGGTAGTTCTGAGGGCTGGTAGAGATGCACTGAAACTTCCCTTACAGGATAAGCTGTCCTTTCTAGCTGACATTGAATAGCTCACAAAAGAACCTGCCTTAATAAACTGCACATTAGCCAGCAGTGATAGCAGAGAGGTCAGTGCCACGTGTGGGCCTCTTCCTGACCGATACCCTGCTTCCCTCTCCTGCCTGGTGTGTTTGGAAAGTGTTGATACAAACTTCACAATCTGCTCAGAATTCCTCTGCTCAGAATTCCTCTCTGAAGTGTGAACTTCAGTTACCTGTCGGTGACTCGATCTGGCTGGGTTTGTAAAAATAGATAGCAAGCAACTACATATAAAAAAAGAGTGGGTTTCATGAAATCTTGTAACAGATGATGATGGTTTCTTTGAGAAGAATAGCAGACAAAATGGGAAAGGGTAAAAACACACCGCAAAGAGGGAATGCTTGTCTACAATTAATTAAAACAGACCTCAGCAGTTCTCATAGCTGTCTCCCTCATCCTGTGATACTCCTCTGTTCATAACAGATTGCCTCTGACAAGGAGATGGTGTGTTGTTTCATAGACAAGCTCTTCTTTCAAAATTTAAAGTATGGTGGTTTTTTTGTTGTTGGGGGGTTGTTGTGTTTTTTTGGTTTTGTTTGTTTTTGTTTGTTTGTTTGGGTTTTGGTTTTTGTTTTTGTTTTTGTTTTTTTAACGTGGTCATGATGGATAAGGTGCTGTGGCCTTGGTTCACCAAAGCACTTAAGCAGGGGCTGAAGAGCCCTGGTGAACAAATGGCCGATAAGGGAAGTTCTTTAGCTGTCTTATTAAAAAATCCATTTTTCTTTTTTCTGGTATCCTGTCTTCCTGCCACTTGCCATGATTTTTGCACTAATGTTCAATATAACACGGTAGAATTAGAAGAATAGCTGTTTGGGCTGGTTTTGCAGGACACAGTTTGGAAGAAATTAGTGCCACTGAGCTGCAGAACCATGCACTTTCCTTCTCAATTTGCTTGTGTTTAACAGTTTGAAAATTGATCATTGGGCCCTCAGGAGACATGTGTATATTTACTCTGCTAATTTTGGGACAGCCACGTTGTTAGAGCACAGTTGGTCTTTACCACCCAGGTGGAATACCCTGTATTCAACAAGGCTTCTTGAGCTCTATTCTTTTTGGGGTTTAGGATGTCATGCCTTGGTGACCCAATTGAGAGGATCTTCATTTGCCTTTCACAGTGAATTTATGGCCCTCAGCCAAATTAATCATTCTCCAGATGCAATATGTGCATGGGCGTGGAAGCACAGATAGAAGTTCTGGCTTCCCTGTAATGGGATAATGGAAAGTCTTTAGGGAATGGGACAATACTTTTCCCATTATGAATGGGCCTAAGAAATGAATTTTCAGTTCCACTAATGTAAGTCTTCTCTATGCCCACTCAATTTACTGTCTGCTGTGCCTCTGGGTCTGCTCTAAGAAATGCTTCTGCACATGTCTAGACTGATTAGGATTCATATAAATAGATGCTTTCTATATGAAATGCATTTGGCACTGTATTGACATTGGAATATATTACTCTCTTAGCCTTTAACAGTTGAACAAATTTAAATAAAGTGATGGCTCATATTTACAATGTGATAAAATGAACGTAATTGGGTTAATAACTTAATCTGGCAGCCTGGAATTAGATTACACATACCTGTATGCACAAAATTTGATTAGAGAAAATCAGATTTTCCAATCCACTTGCTGCTTTTGTGACCTTTGGTTATTCCATATCATTGCCTAGAAGGAGCCAGTTTAGACCAGCCGCTCCAAATCTGATGGTGTCACTCATTCCAACCCAAATTGCTTTTTATCTGTACTGTTTCCTTACTACAGGACAACATTTGTTTCCCTTTAATATTGCTAAATAAACTTCCTACAGAAATGTCAGTAACAAGACAAGGGGTTTAGTACTGCTTTGGCAGATGGCTCTCACAATTATTTCCTGGCAGAAACAAATCAAATTGGCTGAGATGAATTTTGGGGATACTAGCAGTGGTTAGTCTGGCTTCCTAGAATTTGCTGTGTGAATTTATTTTGCTTAACAGTCTTTGGTTTGCCTTTTGTTTTTTTGTTTGGTTTGGTTGTTTTGGGGGGTTTTTCAATGTGTTTAAAGTCAGTTTTCCATTGCAAAAAGCCCGACAGTAAGCCCCACAGTGGAGCTGATTGCAGACACTTGCTCTGTCACTGAACCATCAGAGACTTCTGTCACCAGGACTTCAGGAGCAGAACAAAACCTACCAGAACCTACTCCTGGACACACAAAATTACTAGCACTGCTTCCTTGCCTGACTAGAAGCTGCAGTAAGATCACTCTCTGCTTCAAATAAATACATCCATTTACAGAAAATATTAAATTCGATAATAAAGCACAGCTTGTTGAGTCATGTGCACAAGTTCTTAGGCAATGGTCACTAAGTGTTTTAGATCACTAATCATCACTGACCTGCATATTAGTAGTTGTGTTGATGTGCCTCCACCACATTCTGCTTTGTAGCCACTCCTTTTCCCTCTTAAAATACTAAAATACTGCCCTGGGACCACCAGGTTATATCTGTGACATGTCCTCATGATATGGCATAGTAAATGGATTTTAATTGATTTATTACCCTTTTGAGTTGGAATACTTATATACAACTAATTTAAATATTGACAGCAGATGAAAAGCTTAAATACCAGTTGCTGTTTCAGGAGAAAAGTTGTTTTAAATTAATCACTTAAAATTCAAATCTAATGTAGTCAAGTTTAGCGATTGAGTACACTATTTAAATAGAGCATCAAATTAATAGATCTGGAAGTCTCTAATGTTCGAATGAACAAATTAAAGCATAAATGCTCATTATTTAGCCTTTTAAGGATGAACTAATGTCAAAGCTGAAGGAAGGCTGGCAGAAGTTACTTTTTTCTTAGACATGTTCATCAGTCCTTTGTTTTATTGTCAGGAGGGGCAGTAGCCCTTCCTCTGCATGATGGATTGTATTTTCAATGGTATGTGCTTGGGTGTGTCATGGTGGTGTGTGTCATCCAGGTGCTATGTGAAGTTGATCCCCATGCCTTAACACGCACACAATGAAGGTTACATGAAAAGTTCAGTTTATGCTCTATTCTGGGTGAACTGTTTCCTTCTGTTCCAGATGTTTACCTGCCTGTGGGCATGTTATTAGCAATTTTATTCAGTAAAATCTGCAACAAAACTGCAGTAATGTTCACTTCTGGTTACACTTTCTAAATTGTTTTTTCTTGCTTCCTGTTGCTGTGCAAACTTCATGTGTGTATAGCTCCTATGATAAAACAGGTTTGCATTGATTACGGCATCCATGAAAGTTCAGTCCAATTTGTAGTAAATATTTTTATTGTGCTTGTTAACAGATAGTATATATTCTTGGTATTATATTACAGCATTGTCTGTCATTGTAATACCTACAAGTGAATGCAGATGAAATTAATCTCAGAATTTCAGATATCTTCTTCATGACATCTGTAAATCCCTTTTCCAGTACAGGTTTGTATTCCTAGTATAGTGTCCTTCTATGTAAACACATTGAATCTCAGATGCCCTCCTTTTAAGAAATGACATTTATCATGGGCTCTTGACCAATGTGTGATCGCAGCTAAAAAACTGAACCAAATGTTACCTTGTCTAAGGCATGGACTGTGAGTTTACAGAAGAGAATGTAAGATTGTATTAGTTGAGTGTTTGCACTTCAGTTGCTTCTAGACATGTTTTCTCAGAGAAAACCTGTCACGGAACATAAAATATCCATATTTAAGTGGTGAAAATAATTTAGAGGCACAGAAAGAATTGGGGTTTTTTTACAGAAAGACTCAAAAGATTATTTTCCCTGTAGAGGAAGGTGTAGAAAGCATCAAATCATTGTTAGATACAACAACACAGATGGGAGAACTTGGTTTGTTTGTGGTTCATGAAGAAAATGGGAGAAGTTTAATGAAACTGAACAAGACAGGAAATCACCAGCTGACATAAAAAATATGTAACGTTTGATTACTTACAGCTCTAAAATACTAACCCAAGTCTTTAAAAGAAGTAAAAGCAAAAGGTGGAAGGTGAGGTGCTGGGATTAGACCTTTGTAGGTCACTACTTACACAGGAAGGGAAAAGCCTCTCAAGTTACTTGGTGTTCAGACAGATGAATGAAACCGGGTTTCCTCTGGGGATGTGTCCTTTGTCACCTGAATATCCCCAGTGACTTAACAGCAGCTCCTTTTCTTTCTCCTGCCCTGGACTGCACAGGAGACCCTTACCTCTGCTGGGTCAAAAGGCTTTGGCTTGGGTGAGGCATGATTTGGCTGATCGGCCTGTAAGTGTGACGTGATGGATTGTCCGAGTGCTGCCAAATGGGATGTATAGCTGCAGGCAATGGCCTGTCTCGCCCTCAGCAGATGCAGGAATGTAGGTGTTTCTTTAGGTCTGTCAGCTGGTGTTCATGATACTCTGGGAGTTTAATTGTCTCAAAGACTTTCATGCCCTTTCGTTTTAGTTTTGATGAAGTTGGCCAAAAGGTTCAAAAGTCACGTTTTGGTGATGGAAGAAGGGAAACTGTCATGGCCAGAGCAGTCACATAAGCCTTTTTGCTATGTGAAACTAGATCTAAATGAGAAAAACTGGATTTTGGAAGTAATTTAAATAACCCTGCTTCAGGGCAAAAGACGAAGTTGGATTACATTCACGAAGTTGAGAAGACGTTTATCTTTAAGCATAATTTTATCCTTTAACTGTGTCCATCTGGATTTCTTATATCTGCCTTGGAAGCTTTTGGTATTGGCCACAGTTGGTGAAATTATACTGAAGAAACTGAATCATGATCTTGTCTGGCAATTCCTAGACTGCTAAGTCTACCATGCTATCCTCATTACTCTGATTAATACAGTTAACAAATATTCTTCTTTTATTAAGTAACTTGATTGTTTGTGCTGATAATTTAAGACATTTTTATTCCTTCCAGAATTTTAACCCCAACTTCTCTTGCATTTGCGAGCTGGAGTGGCTTGTGAAGGGATGAGAAAATGCTAACTTGTTACCTTCCTTAAATGTTCCTGAAGAGCAAAGAGGAACAGCCGTCCCTGGCTTTTGAGTGTAGCATATGTTCTGTGTTGATCCAGCTCTCTACTGTTATAAAGAAAAGAGGAGAGCTAAAAGAGATGCTGACAGACCAGCACAGTTTTTGTGGTGTGTGATATGTGCCAAATTTCCACTGATCCAACAAAGCCATCTGGTTTGACATTTATCAAAGGTCAGTACTTATGCATTCTAGCAGCACAGCTGAATTGATTCACTAACATGAAGGTAATTATGAGCTCGGGTCAGAGTCAAGATGAAGGTATAGCAGTGAAAAATTCTGTCTTTTGATGTCAATCCTTTGGACTGTCTAGACTGTACTAAACTGAAATGTTGTTAAATTCTGTCTTTTCTTCAGGGTATATGGACTTTGGTGTCCACCAAACCACCAAACTTTTGAGAGAAAATCAGTAACTTACTAGAAATATCCATGTAATATGGGTGGGGTTTTTCTTAGCAAAACTCATAGAAATTAAAATAAAGAACTGGGAAACTTTAAACGTGATATTGGAAAGGGAAGGATCGAAAGATCTGGTAGATGTCCTTCTGACACAAAAACCACAAGCAGCTCTTTATTTTGGACTTTATTTTAATGGTTCCAAGCATATAGACTGTATAATTACATTTGTCCATTAAAATTCATTGATGCAACTAATTTTCAGGATCTTTATGAAACAACTTCTTTTTCGGTTAAATTTTCATTACTCCTCATCTAAAAGCAGCACAAACAGAGCAGAGTTTTGCTCCTCTGGTTCATACATTTGTCTCTAGTTAGCCTAGAATTTGAAGCAGTAGAATCTTTTTATGCATAGTCTAAACTATGAGGTTATGTGGTTTAGAAGCATCACAGCCACATGACAATCTCTGCTTATAAACAGAGATACTGTAGCTTCAGAGTGAAACATGCTTTAAGACTGAAGGGATATACTTATATCCAGAAAAGATCTACCATCCTAGTGTGAGAGGCTGAACCAAGAGGATCAGAAGTTCCTTGATAGTATTATATTTTTATTTACTGATACTATTCCATGATATTACTCTGTTGATATCATTTCCATTTTACAGATGAAGAATGGAAAGCAGTTTCATCCTCCTGGACCTAACTTAGAGGTGAAATGCAGCATAGTGGTGACCACTATATGATTTCATTTATTCCAGTGCCAAGCAAACTAGATTAGTTTCTTTTATCCTCTCCTCAGGAAGTCTCCTGTGCCAGTGTGCCCATGAAACCCCAGTTAAGTGCTTTGTAGAAGGAATTTTTCCCCATAACACAGGGTTTTTCTAGGAGTCTTTAAAGAATAAGGCCCAAAATCCATTAATTTGCTCTTAAGCTTGAATAAGTATGACATGTCCCACTTCTGCTCCTTCAGGAGGAAGGGAGAGAGTGAGCTGTGACATAATAATCTTAAAACCAGGAAGGAAAGACCTTTTTTCTTTATTGTTCCTGATCATCTTCCAAAGAGAAAGCTTCTGTGGTCTTGAAATTCATGAAAAACTATTCCTCCATCGCAACTGGAACTCTTCTAAGGAGAACAACCTTTGCTAAGTCATCAGCATCCAAATTCTTCCCTTTCAACAAGAAAGCATTCAGAGGTATTGATTAATTTTCTTCCTTTCTTTTTTCTCTGATATACTCTAGTAAGAAGAGTTAAATCTGTTGCTAAGGCTCATGTTTCCTCAGCAGATTCTGCTGCTTACTGTGGAAACACATCCTACCATGCAGCCTGCTTGAGCCCAAGAATGTTTTGAAAGACAAACACTTAGCAGGTAACCCATTTTTGTCCTTTGCATTGTAAAAGACTATCCATCCCTCTGATGAAAGTTTTCATTTTGGCACAGAATTTGCCAGCTGACAACACTCACTTGCCACACTTTAATTACTCTTTTAGAAAACATTTTATAGGTTGGAAGATGTCTGTATAAAACTCCACCAGTCAGAACTGAGTGGAAGTTTTTCTATTGACTTTAGCGAGGTCAGGATTGCATTTTTTAGCACTGTTAAGTGGAAAGACAGAAACCCTTCCTGTCAGTAACCATCAGTTGTGGAAGTACACTGGAATTATTGCTAATACTTTAATGGCCCAATAAATCAAAGTGGTTTAAGCTATTGAGGGCAGCCTTAGATACTGCGAGGGTACAAACCAGGATATCATGATTCCTTTCACTGTTTTTCAGTATTTATTTCTTCTTCCCTTACAGCTCATTGTCTCCCACTTTTGGAGGGAGGCAAAGAGGGGGAAGAAGGAAGGCAAACCTGCACTGCAAAGTTAAAATTCTATCATGATTGGTTTTTACAGATTTAAAGGATAACCATTAAGCCATGGTTGAATACATTACTGTAAAATATATTTATTGAGTGGTTTTGCTTCTTAGCTTTTACCTTTTCTCCATAAAATTTCTGCTTGATTGGCCAGGAGTCAGTGAAACCTCTCATTAGGACCCCATGGTTCGTTAGAGCTTAAAGAGGCATCACTGAAAATTGAATTGACTGTGCTGTGATTCTCTAGCTGCTGTGGTTAGTAATCGTCTGATGTGATGCTGTGTCCTTTGCATGCATAAATCTTACTCAGCTCCATAGTATGTGTTAAGTTAATTTGTTTAATAATTAAGCTCTGAAATGCATAATCAGTAGAGAAACTCTTTGTAAAGTGTAAAAGAATATAAACAGGGAATGCATTTCATTCTGAAATGTTTTCAAGAAATTACTCTGATAATCTGTACAGAACACCGCTTTTCACACTTGGGTTTTCTTCATTATCTTTTGATTTGAGAGATGAGGCTCTGACAATTCCTTAGGCTTGCTGCTGCCATTAGCCAGATTGATAGTCAGAGGAACAAATGCCATCATGAAAAATCAGTCTTTAAAACTTTTCTTACCATCCCCCAATAAATGGAATAATAAAGCATAATTATGTTTTTTTTAATCAAAGTTAGAGTCATGTTTGCCAGAGCATGAATGCGATTTGCATATGTAATTCATTGACACTAAAACTGAGTCTGTCCTGATTTGAATCATGAAATAAAATATATGGAAGGGGATGGGCTCTAATTTAAGAAACTAATGATTGTACTGGTGAAAACAGCAAAACCAGATATGTTTTTGCATGTGCAGGCACAGAGAATCCTACTTGCCTCCTTGTGAGGACACCTATGCCTATTAATATGTTTTTTTGGTGAAATGGGGAGGGGAGCTTGTGACATGTGAAATGATGGTACAGCTAATAGTGGACCTTTGATCTGGAGTGATGGTGATGTGACTATATTTGACCCAGGAACTGGTACCTTTTTGTCCTCTAGCTGAAAATCTGACATTTTACAAATTATTGCTCTTTTAACTGGCAGTGTCAAGCTTTTTAAACAGGCAGAAAATCATTCTTTCAAGGAACTAGGCCTTCCCTGCCTTGCTATGGAGGTGCAGAGTAACTGGAAGAGGAGAAACATGGGATGGCTCTTCCCAGAGCAGGAAGGAATTGCTTTGGTCTTCTTGTGTTAAAAGAAGTATTAATTCGTTTATTTTGTTGTTTTCTTGCATAAATCATCTGCTAATTGCCGAGAAATGTAAGAGTAATACATGGGTGTAGGTACACAAGGGAGGTTTGAGTTAGGTAAACATGGTCGAGGAGAGCTTGCAAGCCTCTGCTGTGGGTATTAGTATTGTTTAAATTTGTTGTGAGCAAGCTCCAGAAAGAATATTGTACCATTTTTGTTGGTATCACATAAACTTAGGTTTATCTCAAATAATAGAGAGCAAGAAGCAATGATAATCTCCATTTTAATCTGTGTACTCTGGGAAATGAAA
>WEIT01041838.1:34382-54772 GCA_013389985.1 Dryoscopus gambensis | reverse complement strand
GATTATTATAGATAAGATTATTATGGAAAGGAAGATTTAAATGTCTTATTTACCTGAACAGCATCATAATACATTTTCTTGCCATCTTCATCTGTCTTGTCTGACATCAGCCATGCCTTGAGCAGATATTCATAAAAGCTATCCCCAAGCCCTCCAATGGAGACATGATCTTAACAGGGAAGAAAGAGATTGAACAGCAATTTCATCTTCAGCCAGGACAATAAAATACAATTACAGTTTGAAACAGTGTATTTAATGATCTATTTCTACAACATCTTTAATAAACATAAGCCTGGAACCTCAGGAAAAACTTTACTGGTATATACAGAAAATTATTTCTTTTATTGCTATATTTTTAATCTAGCTAAAGTGCCATAGTTATTTAATATCCACAATGTGCTGCAGGAGATCATGGCAAAGGAAAAACAATTTATACATGTTAATTCTATTTCATGTAGTCTATTCCATACAAAACTGTGTCAAACTAAGTTCTTTTTTTTATTCTAAAAAGGGAAAAATGTAGAAAGTGTTCTCTGATTTGATAAAGGCTTTCCCTTCTTAATGTGCAGGCATTGCTCTTTTAGTCACTAACTTTCCATTTAAGTCACTTCATAAAAAAAGGCTTTTAGCTCCTTACTGCAGAGTTGAATTTCAGGTTATTTAGTGGTATTTCAAAATGTTGAGCCATATGTTTAAAAATAATACTACATTTCTGTACATCTGACTGCTCTCAGAACTCAGCAGTGGTTTGGAAGGAAAAAAAAAGGACTTCACCACATCTACAGAGGATTGTTCCTATGACGCTGCTTTATTCTGCCCGATGATTACTAGGTGAAACGATTTGGTACTACAGATACTGTGATCATTCAATTCCACAGGTTAGGACTCTGTAAACACTAACACCACACAAGCCAGTCATTTGACATCAGTTGCACCAGTGATAGGAAATTTAGTGATGCTCTCAGCTGCTTGTACAAGATTGGAACCACTTGCTGTCCAGGAACCTAAAAGATTCTTAGCAAAATTTGATGGGTTATCATGATTTCAGCCTAGATCCCCGTAATACATTAAATACTACAACTATATATATATGTGAAGTGTTTTTCTAAGCTCCATTAAGCTAAGAACAGTAGCTAGAGGTTTGCTTTTGAAACTTGGTGCTGCCTGGTAGAATTAAGTGACTTGGCATTTATTGAGTCTTCAGTGAAAAATTTTTTAAAGTGCTTCACCAGGACTACTCATTTATAGCTGTCAGTTTTACAGAAAAGGAGGGATCTGCTAATTCCACGCAAGAAATCCAGGATGGAGATGTCGTTACATAGATCACACAGCAAGTCCCTGAGCCATACCACAAAATTCTGGCCATGAGAAAAGCAAAAAAACCTGCGTGGGATGATCCAGACTCATGAAATGAGATGCAGAAGCGTTAGTGCTACTGAGCTCACACTTGCTGACACCTAACTCTGATTTTAGCTTCAAAGTTATGCCCCTGTTGGTGCAATTTAAAAGAACGCAGAGAATTTATTTTTATACTGCTCTGTATCT
Organism: Dryoscopus gambensis; assembly: GCA_013389985.1. Taxonomy (NCBI): domain Eukaryota; kingdom Metazoa; phylum Chordata; class Aves; order Passeriformes; family Malaconotidae; genus Dryoscopus; species Dryoscopus gambensis. The sequence continues at coordinate 53,227 of WEIT01041838.1, read as the reverse complement.
TCTCTCCATAGAAAGCCTCCTTTCACCTTCCAGACAGGTTGCAAAGACATGCAAATGTAGACGATACATATTTGTCTATTCAAACTATATTAACAGTGTCCTTTTCCTGCACTAGCCCATGACATGCAAAAAATAATCTAGTTTTCTGAACGTATCCTGTCCCCTTGCCTACCAAATATATTGTACCATCAAACCTGGGTTTGAAATGGCTTTTTTTCCCCTCCAGCCTCTTTTGAATGAGATATATTGAAATTCTGGGAAGACTAAACCATTTTTTTAATTAAATGTTCATGATCCGAAAGGAAAGGAGGTTTCCTAAAACAATGGGAACATTTCCTATGATCAGAGGCTGATCTTTGAACAGCAGCATTTAAACGACCTTTACGGTTTCCTAAATAAATTACCATAGAAACCTCTGACATTTGCAAACTAAATAGCACAAGCAGAGTTTCATCAATAATAAGCCCTGTTATTATATACATTATTGCAGTAGACAAATCCAATTGACGCATGCTGCAGCAAATCACTGTCAGTTTACTGTCAAAATAACAAGGACTAAATGAATTTACAGGAACAATGGCAGAGATCCAGCAGTGGCTTTCACAGCTACAGCACTGCTGGAGAAGAAACATTCAGAAACCATTCCTCCCACCCCACTTAATGTTTGAGAGAAAATATTTCTGTCTTGTACCAATTAAGGGTCTTGGTTGTTTGGTTTTTTTTCCTTCCGTTGTAATCAGCTGAAAACAGCCTAGAAAAGCAATCTCAAATAACACATCTTTGAAGTCTCACATTCTGATCTTCTCTATGGGGAAAAAATTAGTTAATCAGAGTTGGTGAATGGAGGCAACTGATATGGAAGAGATGCAACAAGATAGAACTTGTCTCTGCTGCTTCAGCATGCCAGGGATAGACCTGCATCAACATCTGTGCCCATCATTCACAGGCACAGGAAGATATTTATTTGTCAACACTGCATGCTGTTGGAAAGCAAAGCTCGTGTATGCTATACATTTTTCTGTGCACACTAACAAAAACTGGCATTTTGTGTGAATAAGGAGTGCTTAAGATGCAATTATATTAGAAATATGGAAATAACAAAGGCCATAAGGCAGAATAAGTGTTTTGACTGCTTTGAAATATAAAAGGCAGAGCCACTAACTGCCTCAGCCACTAGAAAGATCTGCTCTCACGAAGCATCACAAAGGTGCTTCTGTGGCTAACAGAAGCCAAGAAAGGAGTTAACTGGACCTGGCTCACAGTGCTGAGATTGTCTCTAATCAAACCCAGTGCCTGTGGCTGAAGGCTCAACATTTCCACTGGGAAATATAAGGAAGAAAATAATAGAAAGACACTGAGTTGCATGAATAGGATGGTGGCAGACTGAACCTAAGCAGAAAAAGTGGAAAAAGCAGTAAGGTCTCTAGAATCATGATCCTGCACACTGTGCAGGCTTTTGACATGTGGAGATCAGAGAAAGCAACGAGAAAAGGCTTGGTCATCAGGAAGGGGGTAAGGAATTCAAGTAATTCAAGTATTTTATACTCTTTTCCTTCTAATTTTGGTATCTTCAGTACTGGTTCCAAGGGGATTAATGCCATGACACATTTGTGTTTAGTTTTCTTCCTCAGTTGGTGGCATTAGACTTCAACAGAAATCACAGCTGGTATGAACTGGAAAGACTTGTCTTATTACTTTTTTTCCTTCAGTGGAGGCACACAACTCTGAAAATGTGGAATTTGATTCAGACAAGCTGATAATGTTTCCTTACACAGCTAGTTCAGAGAGCACTTTAGATTTTTGAGTAAGAGACTTCTGTAGTCCACAAATTCCTTTCCAAAGTCATATATATTCATACATTTTCCTGCTTCCACAAGCCGTACTGAAAGCTCAGAAAAAGTGTATTAAAATACAGCAAGAATATTATTTGTATATTTGTAGTATTTTTTTTACATTTTATAGAACCTCAGATACAAAGCGAGCTTCTATATGTTATAGAAGTTCCTTATAAATATATATATATGTAAAACATATAACAGTGACTGAAAGAAGTTAACGACTGCAAAGAGCGCACTGATAGACAGGCCATAGTACCAAAGACTTCAGCTACTTACGCTGGCCCCACTGGCCACTGCTGGGATTCAGGTAGTTGGGGTAAAGGCCCTCCGGTTTATCCAGTCGATTTAGAACTTTCCGGATATTCATTACCTAGCGGAAGGTAGAGAACACTGAGCACTGATCCATTTTCCCCACAAAATACAAGAGTGTAAATATGCCTAAAAATAACCCCCCGATCTTATTCAACATATACAACCAAACAACTCTGTGCAATCATATCACTATTGAAAAAGCTGTTATCATCATGCAAACAAGTTCCTGAAAACCTCTGGAGTTTCTGTGTCAACTGTCAGCAGTCAAACAACACGACAGGAGCAAGCTCCAAAGGTCAGGACTTGCCATGCAGAGTACCCCCATTCTCCACAGGATACTGAAATTCACTGAGGCTATTTGCCTTAACTAAGCTCAGCTACATCAGCATTATATTCTTTGTACACCTAAATCAGAATTTCTATTAAGTATAATAATAACGATTTTAAATACTAATTTAAAAATATTAAGTTTATCACCTAGTTCAGATGTGGAAGTGAACTGTAAAGGAGTTTTGCCTGGAAAGCAGAGCATGGCTGGAACTGACTGAGCTTTATACAACCAGCTTGCCCAGCAGCAGGGACCCAGGCAGCCCTGCGTGCTCTGCCAGCACTGCTAAGGAGCTCACTACAAATGAGATGCCCGGGGAAACAATTACAGTCCAGATGCTCAGCAGCTGGAGCCATCCAGCAGCACAATCCACTGCAGAGCACATGAAAGGAGTTATACTGAATTTTAGAATTTACAGAAAATGTAGCAGCTTGGGAGAATGAGGATCCTGAGTATTGCAGGCCAGAAATTGTAACAAAAAGGTACTGACAGCTTCATTATAAACCCCTGAGTGCCTAGAGACCCAGTCAAGTAGCTACTGAAAGAGAAGATAAATTAACTTATACCAAGCTGCAGTAGGATTTCTGTTGTGGTACACAAACTGCCTCCTGCATCTTGACACTACTCATTGCCCAAATGCAGGCTGCAATGAGTCCTAGACCTCAGTTCTTCTATGAATATTTCCATGCAAAGCTTATTCCAGTATTTCTTCTTCTTTATCAAGTGTACCAGGCCTGGAATGGTTTGCCTCAGAAGGCTTTGGAATTGCAATCTCTAAAGGGTTTTAAGAATAGCTTACATAAACGGGTTTCCAGCATCTTGCAGCTAGAGCAGGATGCCACTGTGTAGGAGAACCATGGGCTAGGATTTTTAAGATACACACTTTCATTGTCTTTTAGTTATGCATTAAATTACCACAGAAGTCAAAAGATATTTAACTTACATTGTCAATTTGTTTCTGGCTATTCCTCAGTGCTGCCACCCCCTCCTCATCCACTCCCCCTCCCAGTTCAAATTTAAGAGAAACTGTCCTTAAATTTACCCCTAAATACATGAAAATTGCTAGGAGTTTCCTTCACAAAATTTATTCCAATGCTGACAATGGTACTGCAGCAGAGCCACTCAGTCCTTACCCAATAATAATTTTAGATTTGACTATTGCTTTTGGACCGACTGCTAAACATTTGGAGTCTGATTATTAGATTATTAAATTGATAAGATCAGTTTTAGCTAAAACGAGGCAGATGCAGTAAGAATACAAAATCAAAACAAGTCTAAGTTTTAATTAGGAAATAAAAAGAAGATAAATGATAAGGTATATTATGAAGAACAGGACTTGCTGGCTATTAGTACATCAAAAAGCAAAACAAAATTGTTCAGGTGGAAATTGAGGGAAGGAGGAGTTCTTTCCATGGCTCATGTAAATAAAAAGTATCCAGAAGACAATATTATCAAATTTTGGAAGAATAAGTATGCACAACAACTTTTTTGTCTAAGCATGTGATTTTTTTTTCCTTCTCCACAGAGAATTCAAAGTGTATTTCTTACAGGTCAGTGCAACAGAAGGGCTTTCTGACCTCACTGACAGCAGTGATATTATACAGCATTTTGAAGAATAAACTTATTGAAATCACCATGGTGCTTTGCTTTCTCTAGATATCAGTTATTATCCCAAATATAGTGTCAGGTTTTGTTTACACCCCATTAAGTAAAGAACTGAAGAAAGCTCTACAGTCTGATTGTTTAATGTGATACTAATTTAGAACATAAACAGAAATTAAATGTTTTATGAGGTCATATACAAGAACATACATCAGAATAATTTTGGAAGAGATTTTTGACTTTTTAATACAAAAACATGCCAAGGTGATTAGGGAAAATGTGCCAAATGCTTACAATTGAGGAAAATCCAAATCTCTCCCCATTCATATTATGAATATATTACGAATATGTGACTTTCTTTTACAACATGATTTTCACAGAGCAGTCTAACCTTTTCAGCAAAGACAGGGTTTCCAGACAGGTGGCTTAAATGTACAAATTCCAGATGCAAAGTCCCAAATTCTGCCAAAATGCTGCTTCCGCCAGAGGCCCACGGCCAATTTCGACCGATTCCACTAAGATGGGGGGGAGAGAAAGACAGAAAATAATCATGAGGATCTATAAGGCAATGCTAATAAAATATAATAGGCTGTAGCTATACCGTTATCATGAGAAGATGATTAATCTACAAGGTACTTAATATATATGTAAGGTGCCATGCTTTAGCAGACTTCCATTATTTCACCACAGGACCTTGAATTACTTCAGTCCAGCTCTGCTTAGGCTGTAAAGTTGCTTCTTGGAACAACTCAATCTTTTAGCTCACAAATGGCTCCATTACACTTACCCCTGTAACAGTGTTTCATTGCACGATATCATGTTTAAAGACATGACCAAAAAACACTGACTGTGAGAAAACATTCTCATACTTCACCTGTTTTCCTGTGCACTTAGCAGAACACTCTCCAATTCTAACTCTAATTTCTACAGTGCAATTGTTTATTAACTTAAAATAATGCATATATACAGAATAGGCTTTAAGTTGAAAGTACTGCATGCAGCATATCCTTCTTAATACAGGAGAATTTAATAGAGCAGGATAAGTATGTATTGTCTGTCTGGGCACTCTTACCGGGATAAGTAACTCCAGTTTTAATTACAACCTAAAGATACTTCACAGCAAAATTAATCTTAGGATTTGTGTTGAGAATAGAGAAAAGCACATTTGTTGCCAAATCCCCACTAGAAACTAATGCTGGTTGAGACTCAGGATGGCAAGTCTACTAAAGTTTCATTACAAAAAGGTGGTTTTGTTTTTCCCCTTGAAATTTCCAGCAGCAATATTCAGAAAAAAACCCTGAAATTAAAGAAAAGCCAGCCAATATTACAGAGCATCTAGGTGAGTAATGACATATTAAGTGGTATATTATTAGGATGAATGTTACATATAAATACACTTATTAAGTACTGGAATGACTTCCTCATTTCCCAGCTGTAAACAGCATTAAACACAAACCCGTCCATATATAAATAAAATTTTAATTTTACTTTTACACATAAGCAGCCACTACAGCCATCAATTAGCAGTTGAAAATAGGGTATTCTTCCTGAGTTAAAATGTGACTCAAAAAACCCCAAACCAGCAAAAAATCCAATAAATCATGATGGAAGTTCTCAGATATGTTACAATCTCATCTTCAAAAGATCATCTATAACTGAAGTTTAACCAATAAATGGAAATTAAGACTCCATTAAATCAATTTCTCCACTAGCTGTACTAACATGGTATTTTGAGACTTCTGCCAGATACACAAAATAAAACCAAGTCATTAAACTTTAAAAGCGGAGAAAAGGCACAGAGAGCATAAAGGAAAGAGATCTGATGAGGCTCCCCTGGTTGACCATAAAGGAGCAAGAGGCTGGGACACATGGAAGTCCTCTGATCTAGATAATTGCCCAAAAAGTGTTTCTAATCTTCATAGCTGCAGACCAAAATCAATGACACAATGAAATCAGGGTACTGCAAAGATGCACACAATCCCAATTTGATACGGTATTTGCGTGACTGAAACAGAACAGAAGTTTTATGGGATCTTAATATCTCATTTTAAGATCTATCTTACAAAGATTAATGTACTTTTTACCTAGTGAAGAGAAACCCACACCTGGTTTACAAGCTGTCTGCACTTCAGCTGACTGTGGCTTGGAATTTTTTTGAACAGTAACATAAAAGCATCAGATATTAGAGAAAATAGCATCAAGGTAAGTACTGCAGACAACTTCAGTGTCTGGAAACCTCTTCTGTACAATCTGAACAACTTACAGACTCGTTATTCACCCAAGAACAGACCCCATCTCTGGTACACACGATCTGAAGAACCCATTAGTTCTCCCAAGATGAAAATATTTTAGCTTGTTTCCAAATCACTCAGATTAAAAGAGCTGACATAAAGTTCACAGGAAGAAAAAAAAAAAAACCCTCAGAATTTTGAAAAGTTACCATGTTATGGTGCAAATGGAAAAAGCACATATGCTTTTTTCTATCAAGTTTCTCAATCAATCTCAAAGTGAAACATCGAGCTGTTCCTGCAGCAAGGCATCAACCAAAATTGACAGAAAATGTAATAGAGTTCCTACTTGCACTCCACCCCAGTGTCTGCTGATATCAATACAACCTGCCAGAACACTTTGATGTAGTGTGTTTTGTTAACAAGGAAAATTTCCAAACACAGCTGTCAAAAGATTTTGTGCATGCAGCAATGTGTTTTGCCATGAGTGGAAGATTCTTCTTGTTTAAGACGGTTTGAAAATTACGAACTTGTGTTCTTTACTCTTAATGCAAAGAAAGAGTAAATAAATGCAGAGAAAGAGAAATAAACATCTATGTTACATCTTATGTACTATTTAATGTAGCTTTCATTTTTTTCAGTTGGGTCAGCTGATTAGGAAAAAAGACATCAACATATTTCTGATAAATCTGCAAAATAATAAGGTTATGCATTGGTTTAGTCTCAGATGCGAGCTCTGTCAAAACTGACAAGCTCATTTCAGTAAGTGGTAGAACCCAAGATTTTCACTTCAGTCCCTCAATTATTTTTCATGCAACCTTCAGCTATGGATGTGTGGTATTCTCTCATATCATAGAATGGTTTGGGTTGGAAGGGACAGTAAAAATCATCTGGTTCCAAACCCTCTGCCATGGGCAGGGACATCTTTCACTAGACCGTGTTGCTCAAAGCCCTGTCCCACCTGGCCTTGAACACTTCATGCCACAGCTTCTCTGGGCAACTGATGCCAGTGTCTCCCCACTGCATATTAAAAAATTCTTCTTAGTATCTAATCTAAACCTAATCTCTTTCATTTTAAAGCCATTCCCCCTTGTCCTATTACTACCTGCCCTTGTCAAAAGTCCCTCACAGGCCTCTTGCAGACCTTTTTAGGTACTGGAAGGCTGCTGTGAGATCTCTCCAAAGACTTCTCCAGGTTGAACAACCCAATTGTCTCAGCCTGTCTTTATAGTAAGGGTGCTCCAGGCCTCTGATCATCTTCGTAAGATATATTTCATCTTTGGGAACAATGGAACAGGTAAGTTTTCTATATTCCCCTCAAAGTAACTGGAACAGCCACAGTAGTGCTTCTGATTCCATTTAACTCCATCCTTATTTTAAGATGATAGTCCAGTGTGCACTATGCACAGTCAGCTCCTGAAGAGACATTACTAGAGACCAGGAAATGCTCAACAAAGCTTTCAGCATAGAGAATATGAGACATTTCACACTCCTATAATTTTTGATTGAGAAAGTAGACTTTGACTTTTCTTTAATAGTATCTTGGCTTAAAATAAAAAAGGAAATGAAATGAAATGAAAAGGATACTCTTTTTTCAGCCCCGCCTTCCCCTCCCTCCAAATCCTAAATATTGTATATTTTTAAACTTTTAAACAGAACAGAACTTAAAAAAGAGAGAACCTGAACAGAACAAAGTAAATGGAAAATGACATCTGTGTCAGGGATTATAAACAATGAGTACATTTATAAATTACTTGAGGTGCCCTAGAAAATAACATGTAATAAATAAATCTAACAGCTCAGTAAATCTTAATAACTAGGCATAGTAAAACACTGATTTCTGCCCATGCATAAGACAACATAATCAGTGCTCCCAACTCAGACATTTTTCAAGCTCTTCATCATTACCATTATCAAGGTGAATAAAAACTTTTGCAAAGTTAAAAAAAGCAATGCTAAGTACCTATTTACTCTTCAAACATAAAGTCAGTCCTGGGTATCTCATTGCTCTTCAGTTATGAAGTTATGTACTGGCATCCTGAAGTCTTGAGATGTAAACCTGAGTCTCTGGTGAAAGGTTTTATTTCTTCTCCCAAGTTTTAGCAAACCTATGTAATGTTGCAAGTTTCTACAGGTTTTTTTGTCTGGGGGTGCCCATTACTCAAGTCAAGAAACTACAGCAGCAATCTGAACCCAAAGAAAGATCAGGGCATTTGGGGGATTCTCAAAAGGTGGTTTATGACTCTGTGCCAAATGTATGTGCAGATCACTCCTCCCAGTCAAAGCAAAACCTGTAAAGCACTGAAAACTTTTTGCATCTTACTTTCACTCAGTTTAATAGTTTAATGTCACAAATGTCTTGTAAGCTGACAAGTGCACTTTTCAGAAAGAGATGGAGGACAGCAAAGGGGGCCAGGTATGATATTCTTTACATTAGTTGCATTCCTTTATCTTGCTTTCTTTTTGTAATTTACTTTGCCACTGAATTTTTCAATTTTTCTTATGCTGATATTCACTACAACCTGTATTAAGTGTCAGTCATGTACTGCTATCAGAGTTAGAAACAAAACTCCTACTATACATTTCAGGAAGGAAAGAGGGAAGGAGACGCCCTACTCAAACTACTTTGAAGATCCAGACGAGTACTAAAATAATTTCAGTTTACAGGGCACTATTTTAACCTATCTCAAATCCCTGTGTCTAAAATCGTATATTTTACACTGCATAAAACACACAAAAAATTCTGTAACATATTCATAGAACTTTAGGACTTATTATAAATAGTATTATGTAAGTAAGACAAGTTTGAAGTGAGGATCTGGATCAGAGAAGCAGGATCAGCACTGGTTTATAATATTTCTCACTGATCTTATAAATTTTGTTTCTGAACACTGAGTGCCACAGAATCTGAAAACCAGTGTTTGTAATTCTACTGTCATTCATTCTTGGGAAACATGAGCCTGATTGACCTGGGCTGCTGGTAACTCAACTCAGTATTTTTCCAGCAGACCATGGTTGGTCCATCTGTACATAAGAACAGAAAGTATGAGATCACTAAGTCTTCTAAAATGCACAGAGTGTACCAAGAGAGAGAACCACAGAGGAAGTATAAATATTCAGAGGTTGATTTTTTTAAAATTACTGAAATTCAGAGGCACAACAATATTTAAAAGAGTTTTAAAAAATTATACTACATTCCCAATATATATAAAGCAGCAGATAATTTTCAACTGAAAGGAAAAGCAAATCCTCAGGGAAACCACACAAATACTTCAAAGGGTCAAAACACTTATCAAAATTCTTGTCATCAGTAAGAAGAACTGTTTGTCTCTGCAGACAACTTGTTTATTATACCCCAACCTTTCCTGGAGGATGCCAGGACAGCTCCTCAAGCTGGAGGCAAAGCAAGAAGTCAGAATTTCAATATTTAATGCAAAATGCACCAGCACAGCAGAACAGTCAGTATCCTCCTGCAGACATAGCCAGTAAAAAAGGTGAAAGGCCAGAATAAAAGAGACCCAGCAGCAACAATGTGAAGTGTCCGAGTACCGCTATTGAGAAAGGTTTTAGAATTAAAGATGAAAGTAACTCCCAACAGCCCCTTTGGACTTCACTAATGCTGATTTTTTTCTGTAAGAAACAACTCTATGATTGTGGGTGAAAATGCAAAACACTATGACAGAGAAATGAGAAGATGGCACTGAGAAGGGCCCATTGAAATTCACCACAATGCTGAGGGGCCAAGGACGATCTGCCTGTAAAATACAGCTTGTGACTGGAATTGGTTAGGCTTAATCCTGTTTTAAGAGGATTTCTGCAGGAGCAGAGCACTGCCCAGCCCAGTCTGCAGAACCTGTCTTATGTCACCCCACACCACCAGCTGCCTCTCAGACACCCAGGAGTGAGAGGGACTTTCCTAAATGGAGGTGGAGAAATAGGCAGAGAGTGCTGCAATGGACACACAAACTTTCCTGCAGCTTTCGCCTCCCAGCAGCCCAGGATGCACTTCATGTTTCTTTTTGAGTCTCAAACCCCAAGCAAACATGCCTTGAAAACAGAAGTAATGTAGAATTATCAAGGTTTTCCTGTCAAAGAAAACCACAAATCATCCCCCGCTTTTTCCCCCAAAGGAAGCCTGTGGTCCCCAAACAATTTTGAAAGCGTAATACAATCGCTTTTCCATGTTTTAGTCTTAAAATTATGACCACATGCCATTTGGCTGCACAGATGAAATCCCACACTGTAATTCCGCAGACAGATACTGTGTGCCAGCTACAGGTCTGACCACGAGAAAAGGTGGGGAAATGTGAGAGCCCTGCAACTCCAGCAAGGGTACTCACAGAAATTAATCTCTTTGGGGCTCCCCTGATAATCAGTACAGGGAGATAACAGAATTAAATCACTTCACAGAGGAGATTAAACTGAAGATGGAGTCTTTCCTGTTAGAGAGTAAACCCAGGGAGACCAGTCTTCTACAGTTACCCCTTGCCAGGTGCCCAAATCTCAAAATTTCAATTAGCTTCACAGGTACCAGATGGAATTTTTAACTCTCTACAGGCTAATACACATAACAAAAGGGAGGACTGGAGATAAACACTCTGTAATGCTATATTTTAAAATCTTTAATTACATAAAAAAGTTTTTTCCTAGCTCACAATTTAACGGTTTTTTTTAGGAACTAGGGAATTTTTATCCAATTTTTATCCATTCTATGATTCTATATTTCAATCCAGTAAGAACAATCTCCAGGGGCACAGTCCATTTTGGCAGAATTGCTCACTATTCCCATGTCTTCCTTTTATAATAAGTCAGTATAAATACATAGTGTTCAGTCACAGCATAAGTGGTTATATATGGTGAAAGCCTTCAGTCTATTTCTTTTCTGTCACTACCACTCTTTTGTAATATTTTCATTTAATTAAATCAACTAAGTCTCCTTAGATCAAATCAAGAGAGGTCAGTAAACCATCAGGTTTTTCATTTACATACTCAGTATCTATTTGTGATTTTAAACAAAATATATTTAAAAGATGAAGTTGCTATAGAGCCACAGATGGCACAAAATACATCAAAATGCTAAATAAAACTTAATTGCTTTCAGAACGTCCTAGGCAAATGATTGAACTCAAACTCCAAGAATTAATATGTTCTGAATATACAAAAACACTCAACATAAAAGTAAGCAAATACTGGTGAAAAAATATTTTATGGATACTACAGTGGCATCCTCTGGGAGAGTGCTCTAGGATAACCCTGCTTGAGCAGGAATGTTGGACCAGATGATCCACTGTGGTCCCTTCCAACCTGACCCAGTCCATGATATGTGATCCCCTAGCAAAGGGAGACAAATGGCAGCCAAAAGGATGATTCTCAGAGGCCATTTTCATAGAGTATCTAATGTTTCATGCATTATTTAGGATAGCCACATCTGAGAATACTTTCATAAGGATGATTTCTTGGATTGCCCTGAATGGAACCATTTGTCAATGTGTCACAAAAAAAAAGAAAAAAGAAGAATGGCTTCTTCTCTTCCCAGAAACCAATGCTGATCATTAGACACACATTCCTTCCTAACAACTTGCTGAGAGGCTAAATCCAATACTACAGACCACACTGGGGGAGTTAAAGGATGATCCGCTGTTAATAATTTTGGAAGAGGTTCCCTTCAAACTCCTGTGCTACATCTTTCTCTGTTTAGTACTGCAGCTAACTAAGAATGCTAATAAACTGTGCTGTATGATTTGATTTATTAAGAAGCCGTTAAGAAAAATTTTAATTAGACATTCATATTTTAAAGCAAAATTAAAAAACAAACGCAACTAGGGAACACACAGGCAACACTTGTTAAAGTTTCAACTGCTCTATTTGATAAATTACATGCTCTAAAGATTTTTTTTTTTAAATTTACTTCTTTCTCCCCCACCCCCAAAAATACAATATGTAGGAACTTGGTTTAAGGGCTTGTCTTGACAAGCACTGAAACTGATGATTTATTTGTTAACGCTTCAAAAATATTTAATGTGCTTTTGTTTTCCCCCTAATCGACAAATCATCTTTACACTTGCTTGAGAGTAGACAGAAAGGTACAGAAATCCCATGTTTGCACACACCACTGGCACTCAACTCTTCCACCCAAGTCCTGTGGTGGGAGCTGCCAAGGCAGGGTCAAACTGAGGAATCTGTGACAGGACTTGCACAGTAACTGTGGATTTCTAGACCCAGTAGTAAGTGTGAATATTGTCTTATCCAACTTCCAGTAAACAACAATTAACTTTTTGCAGGCTTAAGTGGTCCCAGAATCACCCAAGGCATCCAGACTCCTGCTGGAGCTCTGACTTTTCCACAGTATCCCTTCTCTGAGACCGGAAAATGATTATAATCTGGTCAAGCACCTCTCATTCACTGTCTCGATAGCTGGAGACAGCTGAAAAAGAAACTGAAAATCATCTAGCTAGCCTACAGGGTAGTTTTTGATGTCTGTTTTATTCCTCATTTTAAGGAGGATCATGTAGGCAACTTTTAACAGCTGGTTAGTTTTTCAGCTGTGACGATAAATGTGTTAACTACTGCCCTTGCCTAACCACTGCCCAGCTGGCAGCTTCCTGCTCAGCCCAGCTGCCTTCTCTGAAGACTGACTGATATCAGCCATTACCTGGAGAGGTGATCTCTAGGGATGCTGATTTAGCAGGAGGAGACAGACAGTGAATTAGTGCCATCAGCAACCCCAGGAGGAAGACTAACACAAGTGGTTACTCAATTTTATGGGATGACAGGGAATAAAAAAATTTCTACATATGTCCGCGATGTCAGACAAAACATGAATGTTTTTTACTGCAACAAGTGAGATAATGAAGAGGTATAGGCTCAAGAGTGATTTAGTTTGAGAACATTAATTCTGTCTATTTGCCTTTTCATATGCAGTTAGCATTAATATATGCTGATCTCCTGGCCACTTCAGTGATGCCAGTGCAGGAGATGCATCCATTTGTACTGGAGGCACATGCACATCATCATCTGTCTGGAAATGAGAATAGAAAAATCAGATTGCTGTGGCTAACTGTTCATCATTTGAGAAACTACCAGCACAGCCCCAAAAAGATGCTCATATGAAACTGATTTTAAAACAAGATACCTGCTTTTCTCCATCAGATCCTTTAAAAGCAATGTTTGTAGTTACATTTTCAAGAAGAAAAGTTACCCTCCTCCCAGCATTTTTGCCTTTTATCTTTTTAAGGAAACATACACAGAGACCTCTAAAGCTGCCCTAGAATGTTCACCAGCTCTTTACTTTCAGGCAAAAGGGTAAAATGCTCAAATGTTATCCAGTGGACTGATCTTCACCAAGATGACCACCCAACAAGCAATTTCTCTTGAAACTGGACAGAACAGAAACTGAAGAGCACTATTAATGTAAAAGCAGAAGTGAGCAGGAGGTACATGAAGTACGAAATTTCCAGTACCAGCCTGTGCTATGGCCTCTGCCAGGACAGCTCCCCACCTCCCAGAAGGATCAGTCAGCTGTGGCAGACACAGGGGAGGCAAGACAGTTCTGTCTGCTCCATGTCCAAGTCATTCTACATGAAAGCCCACTAAATACTCTCCGTGGTGAAATGCACCTGCTCATGATTAGGTCAGAGTAGTGATGGCTCCCGGGAAACACTGAAGTGACAGGACACAACAGTGAATGGAAACATCAGACAGGGAGCAGGAGGAGTCAAGACCCAGATGCAGACCAAAATGCCACAGAGAACCAAGATGAAGAGGAAACAATCTCATCTGCCTCTGGAGAGCAGCAGAGAATAAGCAAAGGCCAGTGAAATTGCCTGTGGGAAGACCATGCTTTACTGTATGCATTGAAGTCTGACAGCTGCTGAGAATAAAAATAAATCACCTCCTCCACAGCTCCAGAAACCACCAGACACTATCGTATACTTCTTTTGTGGTCTGATATATGGGTTTTGGACATCTGGATCTAGTGATACTGTGTCTATTGACACTTAAAATAATCAGAGTATCTTATTTTTACAAAACAGTCCATTCAGACTGCTGTTGGGCTGCTTTATTTACATCAAATTCCTGTAACATTTCTCTGTGGAAAAAGACTGAATTTCTTTAGGATTTTACAGGCAGGGTTCGTACAACCCTTTCCTTATGGCTGTCTGCCCTGTGACACTTCTCACATTGCTGGTGCTCTAAAGGGGCATCAAAGCTTGTGGAACTGGCACTCTGTGGCAACCAACAGAGCACTAAGCTTACATCTACACGCCCTCATGGAGGAGTATGAGAAAGGGAGAGACAATTAGTAGTCAGGCATTACATGATCTGAAATATCACTATGACGCTTGTCAAGTGTTTAAAGGTAATTTTCAGTGTCACCATCTAAAACTGTACTTGTTACCATAATAATTTCTGATAAAAGTTATCTGAGCACAGCACAGACCTACATGTCTCCCACAACACACTAATGAATAAGCAAAACAATTTGTGCTTCCTACTATCTTATATGCTAAGGTTTAATTAATCAATTCCAAAGGCTAAAAAAGCAAGAGAGAACAGAACACAACAGAGCAATGCCAGAGATAATAAGTACTAGCATGGACTACTTTTAATCAGGTCCCCAAAGAGAAGTGAAAATAACAGGAAATGAAAATAATGAATGGAACTTTACAGTTCTGCCATCCATGTGATAAGTTAAGACAGCATAAAACAAGGTGGTATTAGAATGAAATTCCCTGCTGTAGCAAGTGGTGTAACTCAGTGTTACTGACAGTCAAAAACCTTACAAAGCCAAACCCAAAGAAAAAACATTCTAAGCAGAGCAAGAAAAAACTAACTCCTGCTTCTGACAGGCAGATTCACTGGGCAGGAAAATAATTAAGAATTTTGGAAGAGTCTGTGAGAAACACCATTTATCTCTGTTCTTGTCCTCTCTACCATGCATTTTAACATTTAAAGACAAACTAAATGTTTAAGTTTAAAGCTTATTTCAGAACTTCACAGCTCACATTAAGACTGCTTGCTGCCTTAAAACCACTGTAGCCATGGCATTCGGCACTCTTGATATACTTTAGTCAGTACATCCCTCTGTAAGACTCTGCTCCCTGTTCTACATCACTTTTCCAACATTCAGCTTTTAGGGTATCCTTTCTTTTCTCCTGAGGATTTGCTATAAATTCCCCCCTCCACCCTGATTAGTTCATTAACTTCTGACTTCAGTTAGTTTCTATCCCACATCAGAATTCCTTTACTAATAACTGATCAAGTTTCGCTAAATTGTTCTTTTGCTATATCAATTGCATTGCCCAAGTGCAAAGAAATGTTATTAACTTCCTCTGTCTGTAAAATAATTTGTTATGAGGATGAGTGTTAAGCAATTTGCATTTGGAGGTGACCAGGTAACAGAAATAGGGTGGAGAATAGGCGTTAGAACCCAGAAATTCCCTGTTTCTTTTTTTTCTTCTCGAGGTGTTTGTTGGGCTTTTTTTTGGCTGCTCTCTTCTTTTCTGATTCCACAACTCTCCTCTTGCTCTCCCAGTCAACCTCCTTGTTATGAAATATCCTTTCTTTTCCTGCCAGTCACTAGAGATCAAGTTGTCTCCACACATCCCCAAGCGGAAGGCAGCGAGATGTGTCCGATGGAGATCCTGCAACAGCGGTCCCCTCCAGTTCAGGCTAGGGACACGCACAACCCAGTCAAGGGCATTACTGTACTGCCACATTGTGAAAACAATGGCTTCTCTATCAGAAGGGCGGTAGTCGGTTTTTCAAGAAAAGCCACTACTGATCTTCTGGACAGGACAAAATCCCAGTATTTGGTCCTTTCAGTCTGATGAGAACTTAAAAGAACAGATAAAGATTCAAAGCACGAAAGCACAGATGGCAGGTGACAGCTATATGTGATTTCTCTGCCACTAATTTCTATTTCTCTATTCCTAGCGCTAATTTTTTAATACCCTATATAATCCTAATCTCAATCTCAGTCATTTAAAATATACCTGTATCACTCTTGTCTATACAGTTCATATTCATTCGTTATCATCAGATAGTAAATCTAAAAAGTGGATTTAATCTTTGCTTCTCTGAACTCAATTAGCTCATACTAGCTTCTCGTGTCATGAAAATATTTTATGTGGGTTCACAGTCATTCAGGTTAAAAAGTCTTTCAAAGCATCTAGTCACATTTATTGTGCTTGATGCCACATGTGGTGCCATTAAATATTTGAATCATAGAATCAAAATCATTACACTAACTGCATGGCTCCGTTATTAAAAATAATGGGCCGACAAGTTGCAAAGGTCTGTTTCAAGCCGTTTTGTAGCTACCAGTCATTGGAAGGAGCCTATGTGAAAGGCTTGCTGACTGACAATGATTTCTCCTTCTAATACAGCTGCTGGATCAACAGTGGTTTCAGATACTGGACAGCTTGTCACAGGACTTGCAGCTGTGACATTCATTGGGTATTAACGTTAACAAATGCTGTAAATTACACTTGCATATGCATTTGCAGATATGTGTATCAATCTAAACATGTACAATACAGAGACACCACTGTTGTCGAGGGAAACCTCTCTTCAGTATCTGCTGTCACTGATGCTGTGACAGCTGTACGAAATTTTACTGAAATGGCATTCTGGTTCACTGAAAGGGACAGCTTCCCCAGATTAAAAAACCCGAAGTAGTCTTTTTCAGACTAGTGTTGTGAAAGACATTATTTGTTTTGACAAATGCTTTAAGAAAAGTATAAATGTCCTCTTCTTCCAGTCTGCTTCAATCTTCTTGTTTCTCCTTACCCACACATTGCTGTGTCATATAAATCCATTTGTTCTGGGATCAGATAAACATTTGATTTTCTCAGTGCCAGTCACTAAGGCATTGATCCTTACTCACAGCCAATAGGAAAACTGGTGGTCACTTCAACAGGCACTGATAGAGCATTAAAGTCCTGCAGCTGTCATTAGAACTGTTGCAGAGACAATAAGTTAACACGAATGCAGGGAATCCTTGCACCAGACTGAAACACCAGTATCACTGTATAAATTCCTTCCATTAACACAGTTCAGATTTGGGAACTGAGAGCTGGTTCTCTTTCTAAAAATCAGTAATACAACGTAAAAAAGTTTATTTTCCCAGCAAATAACACATTTGCTTATGCACAGTTTTGTCCTTCAATGCCTATTCACATACAAAAATAAAATTGAAGTCAATACTTTAAGGAAGTACTTACATGCCATTTACATCCTTTTCCCCAACTTTAAACACTTATAGAAGATACATTTATTCAGTATAATCCAGGAAATTTAACAATAAAGAGCCATCCCTATTTTTCTCAAATGACATTAGTTTCAGGCATATCACTAGGCTAGAGGAAGTTATACATAGTATTTATCAGATTCTGAATGTTACGCTTTTGCTCCATGTTTAATAAACACTAAATTTTATTTTATCAGATCACATATTTATAAGTGAATCAAGCTCATCACTGTTCGCATCATCACAGAAAATCAACCAATGGCTAAAATATGATCAAATTAATGAATTAAGGTATGATCAAGAAAATTTTCTACTGTATAGCAGGAAAATGAAAAAAACCCCACAAACAAACCAACAAATAACACATAATCTAATACACACCTGATTTTCACCTGAGGAAATAACTCTATTCCATGCTTCCTGTGATAAGAGTTTCTATTATGTTATTCAACTGTGTTCCACCTAACCCTGAACTTCATCAATAAGCTCCTTATTATTACTTCAAGCAACAAATACCTTTACACAGCTGCTGCTCATCTTATAGATGAGCTATTTACAAGAAACCTATTATGCTGACTATCTCAGTTGACAAGGCACAGCACAATACAGCTAAATTCCCACATAGGCACTAAAAATTCTGATCCAGGACAATCTTAATACATCATAAAGAAAAGAGGAAGAAAAAAACCAAACAAACATTACCTCAAAAACTCAGGAAAGCCAGATTAGTCAAGACTCATATTTTTAAAGAAAAAGTAATCTTGTTTCATAATAATTTTGCAGTATTAAATTACAATAATACCTCACTACAGTAAACATCCTGAAGAAGGAAAGGAGTTTTCCATCCAATTACTTAACAACCCAATAGAGCTGAAAAAGGCTGAAAGACATTTGTTACCTTGGTAGAGCAGAAAATGAGAGGTACCAAACATTTTTCTAAAAGTACTTAAAAAATGTAATGACAATCCATGCACTACTACTCATGGCCACATTTAAGATATTCCTTGGAGGATTTTGTAAACCAGAGTATCAGATAATAAACGACCTAGCATCAAGTAGTCAAATAAGCTTTTCTTAACAGTAGTGGGATTTTAATCAATACAATGAAAATAATATAATAAAGAATGAAGTGAAATAAGCATGAAGAGATTACTATTTAAAATAATAGAACAACAAAAAGGCTCAGAAAAAACTCCCACACTTCTGGAACCCTGCTGGAGACAATATGTGTACTTTTTGTTCCTGCACACAATGTTTCACTAATCACCTTGAAAAAGCTTCTGCAT
>WEIT01041838.1:6999-34046 GCA_013389985.1 Dryoscopus gambensis | reverse complement strand
GTAACTTTTTGACTCATTATATTACATATTTGGGAATATGAGAGCAACACACTGGCCCAAGTCAAAGTGATCAGAGTAAACAAAAAAATTGAGATAACTCCCCTTTCTCACTCCTGCCTCTTTCAGGAAGGCAGACTTCCAAATGGTGTCTTCAAGGGCCAGCAACCACAGTTCAAATCTTCTTTGATGTGTGAGTGAATGCAGGGATGGAATATAGAACGCCAGGCTCCCTTCTCCTCCCTAACAGGTAAGCATGAAGAACCACCTCTGCTACAGCTCTGGTCTCTGTGGACAGCAACAGGTCTTTTTCTAGTCATCTGAAGTACCCAAGACATGCTAAGTCAATTCATGACCAATTAACAACAAACCAACCTGTCTCACAAATAAAGTTTACTTCCTCAAAAGTAGGCTTGTGAACTTGTACTATCATGAAAATCTCAGATGCCAGTACACCTTAACCATACAACAGGTTGAATATTCAAATGACATATTTAAGCCTTTAAAGACAAGCCCCAAAGCTTTTAGCCATTAAAACAATGCTGACAAAGTTAGTTAAGCAAAACTCAATTAATTTACGAAAGGAATTCTGGGTAAAAGAGAAAACAGTTTATTTGTGGCCTCAGCAGAACACTATGACATGATGTGAAACAACATTGCCGAAAGACTCTGTTCTAATGCCTGTTAGAAAATGTTCCTTTGAAAAGAATTAAAATCAAAATGATACATTTTTTAAATCTTCTTTGTTCCAATAGATTTCATTACCTAGAGAGGTTGCTGTATGACATGAAATGGGCAACATGAAAGGTCAACCGGAAAGACTGCCAGAGTTGCTGCACCAACCACAATTTGCTGGGATTTAAACATTTGCTGGTATTTAAAACACATGAGCCTCTCCAAGGCTAAGAATTGAATCAAGACACTTACATTAATGGGCCTTTGACAGACTAATACTCAATTTTCTTATACTACACAGAAACTGCACAACATGAGCACCATTACAAGATATATAGCATATGGATACCATTAAAGCTCAATTATAAGGAATACTTGCTCATTTATTTCTCTAAGCACTACTGCAAGGAATGTAGCAGCAGTTTCACAGATGTCAAGTGGAAATAGTAGCCTTTCATTTAATTTGCTGAAAGACTGTTCCCTCCTATTAACTAATTTCCTCTTAAAGATGTGTCAGTGTTATAACAATAAAAACGTCATTTTAACATGAAGTTTAAACCAGTGAAGGCAAATTGCTGGAACAAACTACTTAGCTGTCTTGCTAACCTCTTTTTATTTCCTTCTCAATAGGTTTCAAACTAGCCCATCACGTACAAGTCTCATTTTGTCTTTACTCTCTGCTGTATGGATTCCTACAGCGACATGCGTGTATCTATAGCATTTACTCTTGGGGTTTTATTACTGCTTGTTTAATATAAAACAACAGACTATTCTGGCAAGTCTTTAAAATTCAGTTATACTACATCCTCCAAGCCAGGTCTACTCAATTAGGTTATGGTGTGCTACAGTGTCAAGGTCTGCTCATTAAAAAGAAGGAAACACAAGGACATCCAGTTTTAACGCGAGATTAGAGCAAGAACACCACATATTTTGGATGTTGACTAGGTGCACCCACCTAACTCAACACTTAGAAGAGAGCCCACATCTGCCCATTGGATAAGAAGTCAGGCTGAATGTTTTCCCCAACATAAAAAACATGTTAGTGAGCTCGTACTCTTCCCTGTCCTTACAAAAGTCAGCCTGTATTGAGCTAAAAGTCAGTCAGAGCAGAACACAATAATGAAAGCACTGCTCATTAGGTTATTTATTCTTAAGGTTGACTTGCCAGGCATTAACTCTCTACTCTCTTTACTACTTACTCTCTACTACAATAATTCCAAAATTAGATGGCAATAAGTAGGGAAAAAAACCTAGCAGAGTCAGCCTACACAGCATTAAATTGGCTCTGTGCTCTTCAACATCTTCATAAATGACTTGGACACAGGTCTGGAGTTTGCAGACAATACAAAACTGGGAGGAGCTGTTGACTCCCTCAAAAGCAGGGAGGCCCTGCAGAGAGACCTCGACAAATTAGAGGACTGGGCAATCACCAACCATATGAAGTTCAAGAAGGGAAAGTGCCGGATCCTGCACCTGAGATGGGGCAACCCTGGATGTACAGACAGACTGGGGAATAAGAGGCTGGAAAGCAGTGCCTCAGAAAGGGACCTCACCACAGTCTACAGCTTCCTTGTGAGGGGAGGAGGAGAGGCAGACACTGATCTCTTCTCTGGGGTGACCAGGGACAGGACCCAAGGGAATGGCCTGACAGAAAAATTGAAGTTTTGCAGTTAAGATTCCATGACTTTTAATGCTGTGAGGAAAAACCTCAGCTACAAAAAGCCTTGAGGCATTCATATACATGACTGAGTCTGGAGGAGCTTTTGGACATTAGTACCCATGTCAGTTCTGTAACCATCCATTTTGTCAGCACAGCTGAATGAGTTACATCACTGGATATCATTTAGGGTTATATTTTATCCTACATACCTACAAACTAATTCTTTAATGTGTACTCTTTGTCAGTTGTAATATCTTGTAGTACATGAAAGCACACAAAAAAGTGTAGCTGATCTGACTGAAAGTTACCCTGTGATCAAACTGATTTACAGTACTGGACTGCCTAAACCACCACAGAATGACTTCAAAGAATACATAAGACATTTAAAAATATTTATTTCTCCAAACAGCTGCATGTCATGTAACTATGCTTATTTTGCCATGTGCAAACTGAGCTTTATTACTGTAAATGCTCATGAAAACTGTGTTACATTGGTGACTTCAAAGAAAACAATTAGCAAATTTGAAAATCAAACAATTTAGAAACTTAGGATATTGACAAACTTGTTTGAAGCAGATTCAAATCATTCAATTATCCGAACAATTCAAATATGAATTATTTGCAACCATGTGTCTAAAGCGAAAGAAAGCCAAATTCACTATATTCTTTATTCATTTGATTTGTTCCGAAGTGATTTGTTCAGTATAACTAAGGCAATACACTGCAGTGTTGTCTAATTGTTAATTTTGAAATGCAAGCTAGTTTATTCAATGAAATTTTTTTTATATAAAGAACAAAATCAAATATTTCAGGGTCCTAAAACCACTCATATGCCACTGGCTGCAAAACACAAATCAATAGCCAGCATAAGACGGTGACCACCACCATGCATTATTCACAGTCATTAAGGTCAGCCACAAACCTCAGACAATTTTCAAGTTTCATACTTAGTATTCGATTTTTTGTGACTGTTTTGTTTGTTTGTTTGGGTTTTTTTGTGTATCTGAGAGTTGTGCATAAAGCAAAACTGATATGAGGTCTGCATGAATCTTACTCTCTTCCACTAAACCAACAGAATTTCCTAGTAGGTCCCTTCTAAAATTCCAAGGCTGTTATGTAATTAGGGCCTCAGTAACCCACTCCCTCCCCCTCCCCCAATCCCTTATATGTTTTATTGTCATTATAGAGCAGTCAAATCTCTTCATTTCTGCTTAAAAGATTTGATTTGTCTGGCTCTCTGCTCAGATTGAGCTGGATCAAACAAAAGACATAGATGGCTTTGCTTCACTTAGTTATTCAAAACCAGGTTTGTTATCCTGCCCATGGCCTGAGAACAAGCAGGTCAGTGGTGCCAAGCTAATATCCACTTTTAGGCACTTTTGCAGTTACCTACAAAGCACAGCACAGCAAGTGGGGAAGACTGGGAGAGATACTTAAGAAGTTCAACTCCTGAGCTGAACTAACCTGCTAAATGAAGACACCCACATTGATTCCTTGATCTTAATTATTCACAAGCCCTTAGGTATAACCTGCCCACCATTCACCCATCAGTAATATCTGATTTGGACTCTAGCTAATGCTTTCTTTTAAAGGAAGCAATAACCTAGGGAGCAAAAGCATATGTCTGAGAAGCGAAAAACCCAAGCCTGCTAAATTCCTGGAGAATGTGTCAAGCACTGCAAAAAAAGCTCTTCTGGCAAATGCTGTCCATCTTCTGTTGAAATTGTGTCACAAAACAAGTGAAAGGACAAGATCCACTGGACTGAAAACTCCTGACTTTTGGTCTCCCAGAACACCTTCTCTAATGCATTCCTAATGAAAACTTAAACAGTGACAAGATTCCTAAAACAAGACAAGCAAATTCCCCAGAAGTCTTACATAAATAAATTACGTGGCTTTAACTATCTGTTCATTGACAGTGTGAGGATACTGAATAGTTTTACACCATTTTCAGTGTCTGCTCTACTTAGATGCTTTGTGCTTTTTCTCAACCACTTGTTAAAAATAAGACTAAATATAAACCATACTGAGAAGATTACAATTCTTTGTAGATTTTAGTAGATCAGATCTGATAGTAGCAAAACCAGGCAGTCTGCTTAAGAGCATTTTCTCTTATCAATTCCACTGCTAGGATCCTAGTTGTAATTTTTGTTCAGTACCATTTGATTTCCTAATAGACAAGAGGCTCTGAGCATGGGGTGACCCACAATAACCTTCATGCCTCATAAAGCAAGCAAGAAGGGCACAAATACTCTCCCCCTCAAGTCACCTTGTCATGCTAATTTAGCACACCTAGGTAATTTCTATTTTCTCCTTGCATTTCTGAAAAACATTTGGGGATAGGTTATGAAAAATGCAAACTAGTATGACCATTACAGTAATTGCACTGGTTATATTTATTAATTTGTCAAAATTAAGTCAATAAGAGTTTTAGTAACACCATTATATTACTCGACTAGTTTTGAAAGTGACTATCATAAGAACTCTATTTAATTGGAAGCATCTCAATTTACAGGATACATTAAATTCTCAGTAGCATTTTAAGACGAGTCAACATATGCAGGTCAATTACCAGTAATCACCGCTTCATACAACTGCTTCAGAAGAAATTTCAGTACAACACGGGCAAAGAATAAAAGTCGGTTCTAAAAATTACAACTGAACCTCAGTTCTGAAAGATACAGCTGAACTTCAGCTCACATTATTATGGTAAAAGGCCACATCTAACATCTATGCTGTTAAAACCATTCTGAAATGCAGAAGATTATAAAAATCTGAGCAAAGATTAGCAAACAGTTGTCTACCTTAAAACGGATGATGATAATTTGTCAGGACTGCCAAATTACTGAAATGCACTAACTGCACTCATGCCCAGCTGCACATTAATTACTAGATTAGAAAGTTATAATTAATTTTCTTAATATCACTACACCGCTTTTCTTCCTTGAGTTAATAAAAACAGATTGCAATCAATCTTTGTTAATTCAGGCTGCAGAACATAACTGCTGTAGCTATTTCCATATATGAAGAACACCGCATGCACAGCTCTTGCAGTAATGCCCTGCCTAGAAGCTGAATCTTCTGACATTTTAATGAAGTCTTGTAATAAGGCCAATAAATTATAAATTATAATTTGAATTAGTATAGTTAGTAGAAAAACTACGAAATCTTAAAAATGAATCCTTAGAGAATCTTCTTAATGACAAAATTTAGAAGTGGATACTGTGTTCCAACATATTTTGAACTGGAAAAGAGGGTTTACTGATAGTTGCATTGCTGAAAACTACTGCTAAGACTTTTAAAATTTCTTCATCAACTGACTTTGTCATTAGAAACCATCAAAAGTGCTCCAGACCTTCGCACATATTACAAGGAATTTTGAGAACTAGTAAAGGAAAACAACTTTATAGAGATATAGAGTAAAGTTCATCAAAGTTCTCATCAAGAGCACTCAGTTATAAATACAGCAAAGATAATTAAAGCAGCATTTAAACAGCATACATGCTCCTGTGTCCATATCTGCATTAGTAGCAAAAGGTGTTTTTATAAGATGGAAAGGATTAATAATGTAAAATCAATGCACCTTTTTTTCATTTTCCATTAAGCCCTAAAGTTGGTTTATTTCTCCAGCTTCATTATTGTTTAAAATGTATATTTTTTTCCTCTCTTCACTTCCCTTACTTTGTAAAAGATGAGGGTAGAAATATGAGAATTATGACCTCGTGGCATCCAAAGTGTGGTAGCCTATTCTGTTGTTTCGATCTAACAGAAGTCTTCACACGGTCAGCTTAAGCATCAGAAAGGGAAGAGCAAATGTCAGCAACAAATGAAGATTGAAAATATTTTTTATTTGTGTGTTTGTGATTTTTAATGTTTCTAAAGTCTCCTGGGGAATGGTAAAGAACAAGTAATTTTGTATTTGTGAAAGACTAGAGATAAGAAAAGGCATTTTAAGAGAATATATAGCCTTCAGCAGCAAAAGCAGGCACAAGCTTTTTATTATATTTTTTTTCTCCCAAACTTCGCTAAAGGAGCCCAATTTGCCTTACACTGCTAAATGGTATAAATATTTTATATATATATATGTAAAGCATCCATAAATTTGTGTTGAGGTATACATACACACCCCACTCTACCCCCAATGTATACCAAAATACACATAGGCTTGATTATCACTCTTTCCAGAATATTCAAGTATTTCAGTATATTTAAGACCTTAAGGAACAATGTATTAGATGATACACTAGGACAAGTAGGATTTATGGACCAACTCTTCCATAAAGCACCATACCTTAAAGCAGTAGCTTTAGTATATGTCCCGTTGGGAGACTGCAGAGACTCGATCAACCAAGTGATTTCAAGAACATTAGGGATGTAGGAAACAAGGAGGTAAAGAAGGAGGGATGGAAGGGGAGGATGGAAGAGAGGAAGGGAAGGAAATGAATAACAGTCTGCCCAGAAGTCTCAGAAGACATATGTGAAACAATATTTGGTACAATTCCCAAACATTAATTTTCACATGCTATCAAATAGAAACATCTGGAGAAAGACTCAGAGAAGCAACCCATAGATCTGGAAAACATGATACATCCAGGATTCAGATTTCTCTTGTGGAAGATGTGCAGGCAAGGACAGAATCACAGTTCAGCAGAAAAAACTATCAGAGCTGAAAATGATCACTGTTGTGCTTCTCCTCCAAAATCAAAATGGATTAGAAGAGGGGAGCAAGCATGGAAGAGGAGTAGCAGGGTTAGAAAATACACAAAGTAGAGCAGGATCAAAGATTGTAAGAATTTTGGTTTACAGAAAACATACCACAAAAAGGCACTGGGTGATCTCAGAACCTTGCACTAAAACCTTGCAACTTAGATTAAGGTTCTGGATGTTTAAGAGACACTATGAGAAACAATGTAGCTGTTTTCCAACCAAGAATGGTGCTGTTACATTGATCAACATCTATATAACTAAAAGTAACACACCACTACAGGCATCTGTATTTAATGCTGAGATTACTGTTTAAAAACAATTAGGTGTTCTGTTTTCAGCTGGG
The DNA here is from genome assembly GCA_013389985.1 of Dryoscopus gambensis. Taxonomy (NCBI): domain Eukaryota; kingdom Metazoa; phylum Chordata; class Aves; order Passeriformes; family Malaconotidae; genus Dryoscopus; species Dryoscopus gambensis. The sequence continues at coordinate 26,664 of WEIT01041838.1, read as the reverse complement.
TGTATGAAACTGGTCATAAAGCTGAGAAAAACCAAGTAATGATCAGTAATTATGCAAGCAGACAAGGAATTAATACTTCCATCATTTTTGGATTCCTAAAAAGAAAGCAAACGCTTCAATTCTCACCAAATCTTAAACATAACTGAACTATTAACAAATAATAAACTTTTGTTTCTGTTAAAAGCTAAAGCAAGAAATGAATCTGCATGAATGTTCTTATTATTCTGAAATAGCTGATTTCTAGAGGAAAAAAGATAATCTATTTTATGCTGATTTGTTATTTTAATGTCAATCTAAAAGATTAAATGGAAAATTGTACTGCAAGAGTATCTGACATCCATGAAAACACATATGCTGTGAATTTCAGAATAACAAAAGGTGTCATAAGCAGTTATGAATAGTCATCTTAAAATTAAACATGCTTATAAAGATGGCATAACACACACTCCTCAGCACTGGTATAATGAAACTGAAAACCACAGAATTCAAGTTTCACAGTATTAATAAAATTATGAAGTGCTAAAAAGAGAACTTAAAAATTCAGATGCAAAACTGTTATTTATGATATACATGATGCACTGGAACTGTGTCAGCTGCAGCAGGGTTTTGGCTGTCCAGCTGGAGGACACAGTTTGGTGGAGGTTAAGGAAAGAGCCTCTTGTATCAGCGGCAGTAGGATACCATAAAATGATGAATAAAGATTTACCAATACATACATCTATCTGTGTGTTTATCTGAAACGAAAGATGTACTTCGAGAAGAATTGAAGGAAATGGCTTTTTCAGCAAGGAAAAAAGTACAGTATTCTTTGAAGATAACAGCAGAATCTGTTCTCAGCAATGATATCTGAAAAAATGCAGTTAACAACTCTTGTTCACGGTCACCATTTTAGGATGGTAAGAATACAGAGTAACTGCAAACGTAAGTCAGCTATTTTCTTGGTCGATCTCAATCCTTATTATCTACCACATCATACAGATGCTTAAACCACTGTAGGAAAAATACCCAAACAACCCCACATAGCCAAGAATTTAACCAGGTAGAAGTATTAAAGTAATTTCAGATAAAATACACAAGCAAAGCACTTTGCAAATGGCCCCTCTCCCCTTCTCATGGTCATTTCAGGATTTCCCTAATGAGAAATGAGTCATGGATTTTGCAGGCAAAATACTGCAAATGTACATAGATGGTAACAAACACATAAAGTAAACAACTCATAAGTGGCTTTATAATTTGCCTGTTGGAATATTCTTAGGTGGAAATATCCCAACACAACAATCCCTATAATTTTTAGATGATCTGTTTTTTCTGAGGTGACTTGAATTGTGGTGGAAGTGACTGAGAAGTACATATGCTCATTTTATGCCTTTAATGAAACCTGAAGTCTCTAGCAACTGATTCCCTTGCTCTGAAGGAAGCCTCTTTGGACAGTCACATTTTGTCTACTGTAAGATTATCATTTACTATACACAGAGGAAAATTAGGTGATACATGATACAAGCAATTAAAAGGGTAATGATCTTTAACCAAGTGCAAAGATTAATGTGCCTGCACTCAGGTGTCAGCGTTCCCAGCACAGGCAGTACGGGCCAAGGAAAAGCAGCCCAGTGGGCCAGGCCCTGGGCACTTGATTTCAGGGCAGGACAACTGCTCCTCAAGCTGCTTCACAGTGCCTTTGCGGTGTCCCACTCCAGTGGGAGCTTGTTCCTGCTGTGCCCGTGAACATACAAACGTGTCTCATCTGCAACTGAGCCTCATCGTGCACACCTTCACAAACAACTCCAACTATCAAATATGTCTGGCAATTCAACACTAAGGGTTCCCTTGCAACTCCTAGGCAACGGGAAGGTATGGCATACAAATAACTCCTGATTATCTGCCAATATCGAGGCGATAACAGCACCTATCCAGCTAAAGCAAGAGCACGAGCAACACCCTTAGCCATACACTAATTTATAAAATCCTATTTTCAATAAATGCGATTTCAAAAACTTGCAGGGGAGCAAGAATGGTTTTAACTTTCAGGAAGCAAACTGAGGATCTGATGCAACTTTCCTACCCTATGTCACTGCATTTCAGTGAAGGACTGGTTACAACCAGACTGGCAGGAAATCAGATGTACCTGCTTGGTGCATGCCACCTTTTGGCATATGCAATAGGTGATTGGCGTGAACTTCCTGGTCCTGATTTCTTCCAGAGCAAAACACAAAATAGTTCAACCTTCTTACCCTCCCCCTTGCCTGCACAGAAAAACTTTAAATCTTCTTTATAACTAACACACCAAAAAAAGCAGTTCCCCATTTTTTAAGCCTTCAAGACAAAAGGCCCATGAAATGGAGCCTCCAGTAACCAGTTGTTTTCTGTGAGACTGTCTGGCAGAAGGTTAGTTTTGTTTTGTAAAAGAACATTACCTATTGTTATCACCACAGAGATCTATAAAGCGTTTGTAATCGTACATTTTGTGCTGAGGAATCCCATTACTAATACTCACAGAGGCCTTTACAGAGATAAATAATATGATAATTATGAACTTGTATGTATCTATACTCATTTTACATTGCACTAATAAACTGTTGGGAAAGAGTGTTTAAACTTAGAATCTGGGACTGGAATCTTTCTTTTGGCTATAAAGAAAGCACTTAAACTGAGAAGGATATTTTGCAGTAATAATAATAGGTCCCAAATTCTTCCTGCGTTATTGCCAGAGGGCAGCCTCCCACACAAATTCTGCATTACAATATCAAATTGAAGCTGCTATTTGAATAATACAGCCTATCATTATGGGCTATCACCAAAATAATATTTTTCTTGGTTCTTTTTCTTTCTCGACAAAGAGCTACATTTCTTAAATTATCTCATGAAATTTTTGTGATATTATTATAAATGAGATTTTTTTACATTGCTTAATGGTAAATCAGACATCATCACAGGTCAAATATACGGAATATTGAACATAAGCACTAGTCATGCAATACAGAACTAGCTGCTCATTTCAGGTGAGGTGATGACACAGTAAGGAATTTCACATGAGGCAAAGATATGGCAAGGAATTTGTTTCCTGTGTTGTTCTAACATGTCCTAAAACACGGAAATTTCTAATTTTCTGTTATTTAGCATGCATAACTATTTTTCCTGATTGTTTTGCATTCAATACTGACTCAAGAAATGTAAACTTGTTTATGAATCATGCAATGAACTGAAATGGCTGTGCTGAAAAAATGTACCCTTTGCTGAAACCGTCCTTGTCCCTAGTTACTTATAAATTAGGATGGAATTAGTTTCTACATCTCAAGATGTTAGTGCTTTTAATTAATTGTGCAAGGTCTTATTTAGTCAATGGAAAGAGATCAGTATATCCAGACAGCAGATCATTCTACCCAAAACATATGTTTAACACAAAACAAATAATTTTTAGAGAGGTAAAGTTCAGCTAGGATTATTGCTTTGCATCCAGTGCTAATACAAATCCACACTGTGATCCAAATGCCTGAAGGCAAAAGTCTGCTTTCCATTGGTCTGTTTTGCTACAGGGGAAATCTCAGTGTTTAATTCAATATCCAAATCCTTTTTTGTTATTATTACCACTTTATTACATCAGTGGAGCCATTTGCCAAAACCACACATGCAAAGCCATTACAAAGTACGTCTGCTACTTTTAACTTTTTTTCGCAGGTAATTTTGATTTCTTCCTCTAAAATTATGCCAAAATTAGACAGAAGGGATATAATTAAAGATTTCATCTAAACACAGCTTCTGCATGATCCTACAATAATAAACTGTGCAGACAGTGTAAGTTTTTCCTCTCTAAACTCCCTTTAAAAATAGGTTTATTTTTGCCAAATACAATCAGATTTGAAGAATAAGCTTTATTTAACTCTGCAGTCTTTTAAATTTTTTTCAAATTTAATTTATACACTAGAGTTAACAGTGCAAACCAGAAAAATTAAATTATGCATCCTGTTTAAATCTCGGCAAGAAAGTGCTTCTTGTGTCACTTGGACAAGTAAAAGCATGAACTGCTAATTATGTTAAAGAATATAGTATCATACAAACAACTTGCAACAAATTTTGCAAAATATTGCAACAATCAAACAATCACATTTCTGGCATTTCTTACGGTGTAAGTGGGAGAATTAAGCTGTCAAAAAGGTTTACTGAATTTACATGTCTGGATCCCTTCTTTGTTATATTTTCAACTTTCTGAATGCATTAAGATTCCTTTACAAACTTTAAAGGTATGTACTTGTAAGTGCATTGATTATGATGTTTTTTGGAAGATGTCACAGAACTCCAATAGAACCATTCTATTATATGCTGAATTCTTTCCTTAAGAGTTCCTTGGAGTTTTTCCAATGAGGTAGTACACACTAAAGACATTTTGAAGACTACGACAACTCAAACATGTTTTGAAATTAGGAATTATTTTGAAACTTTGAAGTATTTTCAAGCAAATTCTGTTGTCTAAAAACCAACCAGATTTCATACCTTCAAGGTGGTTGGTTTATTGGCCATATTTCCACCTATGTGGAAAGTGCTGAGAGAGAAGTTCCTTTAAATGCCTGCAACCTAAACCACTGCCACAGTAGTCTGAAATACCAGAATGAGTGTGCCGTAAGAGAACACCACCTGTGTGTGCGTCATCCTTCCAAACACTGTAGCATTTTAGCATAAAACCCCTCTCCAAAGCAGCCAGGTTCTGCTGGGCAAGCCGCGATGGTGGGCAGAACCATCCTATTTAGCAATACTGTCACGGAGCAGAAATCTTAGCTGCTGGTAAAAAGCTGTTAAAAAAAAAAAAAAAAACAAACAAAACTATGGGTGAATTTTTTCTTGCTATTTTCATTTTTTCTAAGTGATGTGAGATAAAAAACTGTTTTTGAAGCTGTGCTATGGGTGTATCTTCTTGCTCTGAATACACATAGTGGCTGCAAGGGCTCAGCAGCTCCCAGAAACTCTTGCTCAAACTGAAGACTTTGAGGCCTAGAAAGACCTGTGGCATAAACTATGTTGTACAAAATGTAGCAATTTAAAACATAATAGTAATTTTAAAAGTCAAAAGAGTACTTTGCTTTAAAATCATGCTAACAACATCACAATGACATAAATATTGCAGCTCTTTCATTTCCATCCTCAGTTACCTACGGATGAGTAACTACCTTGTGCAAACAATTTAGCAAGACCCCTGCTATCTCACTTCATAAAATATGTTCTATTGAATACAATTCAGATCCACTATTAATGTACAATCAATATTAAAGTGTAAAAGGCAAAGAATCCTGAGCTGACATCAGACACAGTAAACATTCTACATTTATGTCAAGTAAATCTTACCTCTCCCTGTGGTTTGACTTCAATACAAATTAATCACATGTATTTCAAACTCCACTTTTTTAACTTCTGTTAGGCTTCACTACCCTGACCCATTCCAACTACACCTCACAGCTTTTCCTTCTATGCAACACTTTCCATGGTCCCCAAAGCCATAAATGCTTTTACATAATTTAGGTTTGTCAGTGAGCCAGAGAAACAGGCACAGCATCCCCCTTAGCCACAATAACACTTATGAACAGGCCAGACATTCAAAAATACCCCATTTCCAGTTTGTTATGTTTCCAGAAATAAAAATATTATTTACTCCAGTTGAAACTTTTTCATTAAGGCAAGGCATAACTGTTTTTCAAAGTTTCAGATGCACTTAAAGGTTATACGCTACATTGATTCTTCATAAAAAGGCAAGCACCTTAATGCCTAACAGTATTGCTACATCACAGCACACAAGGCACAATAAATAACCTTAAAACTACGCAACCGGTCAATGTGTAGAGAGCAAACATTTCATGGAAAATATATTCTTTCATATAAAAATGCTTCTGGGTTGCTTATTGGGAAGTAGTAATGTGGTCTTACTGGAAATCGTGACTAAAAACCAGATACAAGTCTGCTTTCAAAGGGGAAAAAAGTGACATAAAAACAAAATTTCCATCTGAAAGAAAAAAAAGCGCACAGATTTATATACTCAGATGTTTATTGTTGATTGATAAAACAGAATAACAACAATCTGGGTTCTTCTCTGTATTTGACAACTGAGCATCATCCCATAAACACAAGCCCCTGCAGCTTCCCTTTTAATAGTTAGAGAGGTAAAAAAAAATAGATATATTAAAAAGATTACTTGATCCTGCAAACTTGATACAAGTCTGGGTATTTGTTAAGATGACTTAACTCACTAAGCAAGTTATAATTTCAGATTTCTTTCTTTCTATAAATCTGAGAAGTAAATTACAGAAATACACAAGCAATCTGATTGATCAGTCATAAGCTACTTGAAGTTTATAGAGAGAAAGAGAAATGACAATTTTAGCATGTAGAAGCTAGACTGTCACAACTTATTAAGAAGAAGAAAAAAACTAGTGGTATTTTAAGAAACTATTATAGCTGGTGTTTTACAAGTAATGAAGAGGAAATATCTAAACAAAGGATTTGTGTGAGGGAGGAAACTAAATAAGTAAGCAAATAAAGAAATAAAATCGGCTTTGCCAGTTTGTGCTTCTTATGCGTAAAAATAAGACTCAAACCTGTCTGTCAATACACCACTGCTTTATACACTTCTCCCTCTGCAGCCTCTCTTTGTACCCGTTTTTAGCCAAAAGTGTCCACAAGCACTATACCACATTGTTTACTTAAAAGAGCAAGTGAGCCATAAAAGGAACTTCAAATTTTGCAGCACAAACAGAAGTGAAAAACAGATGCTGAAGATGAACTGAAAATACAGAGCAACATCAGAAATACAGAAGTGCAACTGAAACTTTAGAAAGAAAGAAAAGGAAATCCCACTAGAAACAACGCATCTAATTACTTAAATTGTACTGTAGAGGCCAAAGGAAGTTTTACAAGCAAACATACTCATGAACTGGCAAGTATTTTCAGCTGAAGAATAGCACAATAAACTTTTTATCATATTTGATAATAAGAGTGACACAAACAAGACAGTAAGTGTCCTACGATCACTAAGTGGTGAGGAAAGAAGTAGGATGAACTAAAACAATGGAAAAGATAAAGAGAGTAATACTTCAGGTGGTTGTCTTTGGTATGTGAGGAGACAAAATCACATATGTATGTTTACACGCAGAGGCATGCAAGGAGAGAGCAAGTCTGGCTATGATGATACGGGACGAGCAGAGAAACCCAACTATTTTGTGAAGAACATTTGCAAAGTTAAACAAATATCCAGCTCATCTCTTAATCCAGAGATAGTAATTTAAAAATAACCACTGACACCCATAATCTATTGAGTGTTTTCCAATTTATAGCATAAATCAAAATAAAATCAAATAAAATACTAATCAGAAATGAGGCATATTAGATCCACAATGTATGCAGGCTTCAGAGGCTTAGCATTTCCTAAGCCTGGATGACAGCATATTTGTTTACTCACAGTATTATGGAAGAGTCATCTGCTGAAGGTCAAAGCTAGGCAGATGTGCAAGGATTCAGAATGAATAACCAAGAACCCAGCATTTAATGTCAATTTTTCTGCCACAGCAAAGGAAATTATCTCGGCAGAGATCCTCTTTCACTTTTGTGCCAGGTAAGAAACGAATCCCTTTTGCATGACCACCTTGCAGGGTTTGCAGCTGAGATCTGTAGTGCACCACAGCAGATGTTGTGAGAAGGTAGGAACAAACCAGAAACATCTATCACATAATTTGAACTATATGCAAAAAGAAAATTGATATATTAACAGTTAGGCAGGGATTTAGATAAGGGTTATATAAAAGATATATTTTTAGCCTGTATTATATAAGGTAACAATAACAAGGTATCGTTGTGTTGCAATTACAAACATATGCTAGGGTTTTGAATCAGAAGTTTTTCTGACACCTTAAAAACAAATAATCAACACACCTTAAGCTGCTGTACTACTGAACTTATGCAGAACTGATTAAAGCCTGTTGTAAAAAAAATATTAGCATACATGTAAGTAACCAGCCAAAGTCCAAGGATGATCACCAGGCAGCAGTTAATCAGCCCCTTCAATGATGAGAAAGTTCAGGAATCACTAACTCCCTCCTGCTCCGGCACATAGATGTGCTTTTTTTGGCTTTCTACCTCACTGCTGTTTGAAAGCAAGGTGGAAGATAAGCCTGTCTGAACTGACATGCCAGGGGTTTCTGTAGGACTGGCCCTGAGCAGTTTATTGGGAAGCCTGAAGCAAACACAGCCAATCAAGCAACACGTCAATGTCCGTCCCACTATGGGGAAAAGGTGCACTCATAAATACAGAGCAAGCAGGGAGCAGTGGAAGATGCTGACTGCCAAGGAGGCAGTCATTAAAAAACGACGACACCAACACGCGCAGATGCGAAATTCTTCTTGGTTCACTTTCTTGTGATGAATGATGCTGGGGCTTATTATCACTATGAAGAAAGTTGATGTGTCCTTACGAATACATGAATACAGCCCATAGGTGCCATTTTCAATATTCTTTGCCAAGCAGTGCAAAGAAACCACTTTCTTTACCAGCACAGTATCACAGGTAGCAATCCTGAGTTGGACCAAGGAATTGCTGACATGTCTGGAGCCAGATACTAGAGGCAAGAACAACTTCAGGAAAGCAAGCATCTCCTAACAGCAAACACAGGGCTGCCTTCAAACCATGAGTGCCCAAAGCAAACCACTCCTTGGGAGAGAGTACAAAACAGTGGGTAGCTTGTAGCAGGTATTCCTCTTGTTTCTTGGTATGAAGGACACGCTGATACCACATTTGTGGACAGGTTAAGATACAAAGTGGCTAGAAAACTTTCAGAGCGGCATACGTGCTATTGCTCTTCGCCTACCTAAAACAACATTAAAAGGACTTCAGGAAGAGTGACGAGCAACATCCTAACTGACAAATCACAGCATGTTCTGAGATGAATAAATTATATCTGTATGTATTTTTTTGTGTGCAACATAAATCCACTTAAATTTCCCAATTTGAACTGTAGAGCCAGAAGGACAAAAACTGTGCAGCAGTTGTAATAGTTCTGTGGAAAAGATGGATTCAACATAATTTTTTATGTGTTCTAGTCACCAAAAAGCAGTTGTTTTACCTCTTGATATTAAGCAATGCCCAAGGTATCCCAGTGGGAGTGTTGAAAGCAGGTAGCAATTTCTCTCCAAGCTCCACTGCCTTTTTTCGGAAAACCTGAAAGTTAAGAAGAAACCAAGTGTTGGAAAATGCATTGTTGCTCCAAGTAAATTAGTTTAGCTAATATCATTATTGAGCATACGGTACAATCCATCTCAGCACAATGAAGCATCCCTGCTCCTTTAGAGTGACGTCAAAGGAAGGAAGCAGCACAGCCTGTTTTCCATTGCACCTGGTAAGGAGAGAACTCACACAGCAGGCTCACGCAGTGACAATGCCCAGATGACCTGCCTGTGGCATGACCACCATAGAGCCAGAGCCACCAGGACAGCCAGACCCGATACTGCAAAGCAGGTTACGCACTGCTGGCTGCCCCTGCCAGGTGCCCTGTGCTCAGGGAAGGGGCCACAAGCCAAGGATGCTGCTGCATCCCTTCTGGCTGGCTGGCAGCTCCCTGCCTCAAGCACCATGTCCTCCTGGAGAGTGAGGATGCAGCTGCAGGGAGGCCACCTTTTTTCTCTATGAGGTTTATTAACAGGGGCTCAGCATGCTGTGGGAGCCTGGGTGTGTGGCCATGTAGCTGCTGTCTGCTGCACGGGCAGTCTGTGGCAAAAACACCCCCCCCACATCACCGAGAAAATAAACCCCGCGCATTTCGCAGTGCTACAGTCTTTATGGACTCAGCTGGCTTATACCCAGAGTGTGTCAGTGTCACAATTAATCAAAAAATTGGAATATACCCCTGCGGACAACTGAGACTTAACTGACATGCAGCATCTAAAGAGTTTCAACTTTCAAAAACATGAAGCAGAAAGACCCCAAATGCTTACCATATGCCCACAAGAATGACAGACAATCTAACAAGAGGAACTTTTATGTCCAGGTAAATAGTTAAAAAGCTGGAACAAAGAGGCTTTTGCTTTCCTTCAACTGCCAGCTCAGCTCAGGTTACATTAACCTTACTGTTTGTGCACTGAGGGCTCGACTAAGAGAGTTTTTAATTAGAAGCAATATTGTTCCAACTTAAATATAGAAACCTATTTAGTGATTTCAATATGTGGATGTTCAAGGCCTATTTGCTTGGAATTACGCTGGGATCTTGTGCAACACTGAAAGGGATTATCCCAGGTGTAGTAGTCAAAATAGCAAAGTCACCTTCATTGTTCTCTGTTTCTAATAATAGTTCCTTTCAACTCATTTTTTCTCCTCAGACATATTTATGATGGATTTATATTTATTTATGTATTAGAAATCAGTTTGTACATCTGATGCCTCTTGTGGTGCAGACATGCCTATACGTTTATGTGAATATATAAAGACATTTGCTGGGAAAAACAAGGTAATGAAGAAATTTCTTTCCTCAAAAATAAAATACAGTTCGTAAAATACCACTTTCTAAAAGCCATGTTGAAGGAAGGATTTTATTATTGAAAAATATGTGATCAGGAGTGAGTATAAAACTCTGGGACAATCATGTTACCATAAAGAAGCTCCAGACTATCCCATCCCACTGTCTCTCCATATGATACAGATCTCAAGATTTCTGTGGCAACAGTCCAAGATTTAGAATTATAGTAAAAGATATTTTCAGGTAGTTTAAGTAATTTCAAGCCAAATTATGTCTGGAGTCAGAAAACTTTCTTGAGTGGATTGCATCAGAGTGCTGGGAGAAACTTGAAGCAAAGCAGCAGGGAAAACAATTTGCTTAGAAATCCCTTCATAATCCATTATATTTCTGACTTCCCAGTTTACCAATTATGTGGATTCTGATGAGAATTAGTTATGGATTTGTGATCTTTATCCAGCACATAATTCAGTCTTCCCAAGGGTTAAAGCCTTGGTGAACACTCAGAAACAGTTGATGCAGAATATAATCACCTCTTGGCAGATTTCCTTGGGAGAAGCAAGGGACAGTAACCCACCCGGAGCACACAAGCTCTCCCTCGTTTCACAGCCACCTTTTTCATCTTGGTCTGCTGAAGCCAAACCTTGTGCTCTTTTAGCACAAGAGAGCCTTCCCTCAGCCCTTCACAACATATGGTGCAATCAACTCATCAACCTCTCTGCCCTGAGACACTGAAGTACTGACAGGAGAGTGGCTACAATCATCCTCCTAAGCAATGGCCACATCAGGACCTAGAGTTTCTGCAGAAGCATCTGCTGCACAGCATGAACCCCTACCTTTAGCTATATGTAAAAGGGATAGATAGATATCTTATGGAATGCTGCTAAAGGTGCCGTATGTATTCTTTATGTTGTTTATGACAAGAGGTGAGCTCCCCTTCGAAACACACACACACACACACACACACATGCACTTAACCACAGTAGAGGCAGCAAGGCTCAGTATCTGCTGTACCTTGCAGGCCGTATTAATCCTTCATCATTAAAAAGATTATATGTGAGCTCAGAATGAGGTCTTTTACAATAATTGCTTCTGGACAAAAATGTGGCATTTTAGCATCTTAATTTGATGTGAAGCAATAATGCTTTACTTTCAAATACTTCTACCAACTCTAACATTTTTAAAATTAATGTTTTTAAAATTCTACTGTATTTATTTTAGAAATAAACAAAACAAATTCTTTCAAAATAAAAACTGCCTCTGTTATGGAAATGTCACAAACAATGGCTATCAAAAAATAAACACATGAGATACAAAGCAGTAAGGAAGTATTGTTCCACACATGGATATAGAAGGAAAACATAACTCAGTCCTGACAAGAGGAGTGCCCTAAACACCAACATTAGAATACATGCTGAAGCCAGGCATTCAAACTTCATTCTTGTCCACAATGCACCACTTCCAATGCAATAAATTATTTTCATAGTAGGCAATTAGGAAAAAAGAATTTAAAAATCTTTTTAAACCATCGTACAATTTTGAAAAAAGTGCTGAGGTGAAGATGCACTTCTTGTTTACATGAGAATTTGAATAGGTTATTACAAATGCGTGCTAGAGATTTTCCTTCACCTTCCAAAGTTAAAAGTAAAAATCAACTCTGGACATTGTCTAATTTTATCTCTAGGTCTAATTTAACATGGCTAAACAACTGACTGCTAAACCACTATCTATGAAGGAGAACAACATAGACAAGAATGACAAGAATACAACAACACTGAAAGACGGAGCACAATAAATTGTAGCCTCATGCAGTAAAATTATACTCCGTCAGCAAGGGTAAAAGGTGAAGATAAATAAAGGAACCACTTTATTTCTCAATTTGCAACTTTACCAGTTAATTTAAAAGAAAAGATGATAGAAAAAGCAGGTGCTGCAATTATTGCACATCATCCACAATGTTCACTGTATTTTTCTTTTGCAGAAACTTATAGTACTGGACAAGAAATAAATATTGTGCTGGGTAAGATTTTTTTTTTGGTAATGAAGGTAAATAAACAATAGGAACTTCTACTTATTATCCCTACTTCTGACATGAATTTCAACTTTTGCCAAGCCCTTATCCTTCCCCACTATCACTCAGTAAAGTGATTGTTTGGTACTCACAAATCATGCCAGCCATTACCGGGAAGCACAAAGCAAAGGCAGAAATGACAGAGCACAAAAATGAGAGGCATTATATATAATAAAGGAAAATATTTACAGCAAAATTTCCCATCCCAGTGGTTCTCTTTAGAGCCTCAAGGACCTTTCCTGGTTTTTCCTCATGAATGCTCATCCAGCAGTAATGAAAGATTACTTACATGAAGTACTCCAACTGGGTCAGACCTGGCAGAAGCTGTCACAGTTCCATACCTCCACCCACCCTTCACCCCACACTTAACTATTTATCTACAAATCTAAAAGTCTACTAACCACTCCTGAGGCCTCCATCACTTTCTCCAATGCTCTATGATATCTAGACAGCATATTTTAAAAGAAGGGGGACTGTGGAGTTATTTACCTGGCGTATTGGCAGTCCCTTTACCAGGTGGTGCATAGAGTGAGCCACACTCTGTGTCATCAATCCCTTCTTTTAAATTGAGGATTCACAGCAAAAGTACTATGATTACCTTTAAAGAGCAATGAAGCCACTAAAAATTGCACTGATATTTAACTCACCTAAACACCATACTACAACATAGAAAATTATTCTAAGTGAAGCACTGTCATTCAGGAAAGAAAATGATAATTTAAACCAGCCAGAAATACATGATCAGTATGTAAAACTATAAAGTTGGTCAGGATATGAAATGTTTTCTCAAGTATTTTTGCTAGTAGTCAGGATGTGAGATAATTCTCTTTGTAAACTCTAAGGTGTTACTAACATTTTTTTAGAAGTATAATACTGATTCTCACTGTGTGAAGGTCCTGTGTAAGATGAACTCCTCTCTCAAAGTAGAGATTCCTTCATGCACTGCAGTCCTACTCAAAATTAGCACTAAAGCAAATTAGATACTTACTATAATCATACAATAGAAGGCAGAGTTACTATACTTTCTATTTCAATCTCTGTTTATAGTAGTAGGCTGTGAATTGTCAAAATAAGCTCAGGGCTAATAAAGCAGCACCTTCATTGTCCTTTGAGTTACCATTCTTGAGTGCCTTACAGACAAAAAAGTCACGTCAAACCACCAACATTTCTCCAAGCCAGCAGCTCTTTGAACAACATTTGAGTAAGCACCGGTACGTAAACAAGAAATTCGCCTCACTGCTGCGCACACTCGTCTTTCCTATTACTGTCTGTTCATTCCATAGGCAACACACACAGGAAGCCAGGGAACAATACATTCTTTTCTCACTCATTAGATAGCCTTAAATATTTCGTAAATACATGTAAGTATTTTTGGTCTTCATAAGAGAGAACAAACTAACTAAGAGATCAAACATCCAGAGCTGTGATGCTCATGTGAGAACACCCAGTTCCACAATCAATCAAATCTTGCAGACTCTTCCATCCATAAACAAATCTTATTAGGGAGAAGAGTGTTCCCACAGAGAAACAAGGATCTGCCTGCAAAGATGCAACTGCAGGGCAAAGACCAGACCTGTCATCTGGTGAGCGCTGGCTTTCATTATACTGCAAGAATCTCTCCTCTGGATAAACAAAAATGTTTCCTCTTGCTGGAATTACAAATCCTTTAAAAAATGTCAGATTACCTCATTGTAGTTTTAATTGCTATTGCTAATCAGGAAGAAAAGAAAGTACAGGAAGCAAATATCTTAGAATTGCGTATGAGGCAGGTCTAATTTTAAAAAAAGGATGACATGGTACAGCATCATAAATTAAAGAACAGCCAGAATTCTGCTGTAAGAAGTCCTCCCTATGAAGGAAACTAGAAGTTAAAATTTAACACCAAAGGAAGCAATACTATATTTTAATCTTTTTTTCAATTGACAAAGACATTTTCTCAACATTTCTAGTTCTATCAAATTAAGCATTTCTCATTTTTGTTTTTATATTTACAGATAAAAACTGACAAGTCACTAAGTAAGATTTATTGCTTTCTTTCCTGTACCTGACTGCCCTTCCCAGTAGGGTAAGGAATGAATATTTCAGTGCAAAAGCAGAAAACAGAGGAGAAAAATTAACAGGGACAGGCCATGTGCCTGCTCTTCAGAACACCGAATAGAAATCCTCTCAGCATAACAAATGTTGATTTGGGTTCAAAGTGATCTGCTAACAAAAAAGAACTCTCTCAGAACAACTTGTTCCAATACCTTTTTTACTGAAAGACAATCCAGGATTTTTGCTATATTTACATTTGTTTTATTTTTACAATGAGAGACTAAAAATGCTACAAAAATTGTGTAACTCCACCTGACATAACAGAATACTTGAAATAGCATAAGTTAATTCTGCCATTACCTGCAATACCAAGTGCTACCACACCTAAGTGCCATATTATTTGAAACCATTTCCTATAACACATTTTCAGGGTTTATGACACCTGGATAAATTGCCCAGATGCTGGCATTAATTCATCAGCAAGTAGTGCTTTTACAGTTACTATCACCTTGATGCTAGCAGGTGGCTTTGAGTTTCATTTTATTCAGTCCTCACTTCCAGCTGAGTTCAAGTCAGTTATGAATATTCTGTGCTAAAAGGTGAGGAGACAATTAATAACATTTCTGGAAACAAGCGCTGTGATCATCAGTGCCAAGAGAAGAAGCCAAATGGCCTTCAATGAGGACCTTCACCACTGTAGAAGTATTTTTGTACATCTAGATACAGAAGTGTCAAGAGTGTGTTTTGAGCATTTTCCTCAGGAAACAGACTGTGTTCAAGACCAACTCCCTAGCTCTGGGCCAGCCCTGGTCCTGCTGGACTTGAGCATGTGAAATGCTACACCAACACGAGCCCACCTCAAGCACAGGACTGCACCCAATCTCAAGTCTTCCTACCAGGATACAGAAGAGGGGGAAGTGCATTCAAAACAAGTGGTTCCACTTGAGGCTACACCAACAGTAGTCGAAGATCAGTCAGAGCTGATCAACCCAATGGCACACACCAACAGCAGTTAGCATCACACTCTCCACTATTCTGACTTTTGGGAAGGCTTTCCAGATTGCAAGTGTAATGCCAAACCCAAAGCACCTTTGCCCATCTGGACAACTTTGCTCAAAGCTGATAAGCCTCCCCTCAGTCCCCAAGACCAGAGGGTTGCTGATGGCTGACTGGCATAGACCTGGCCCTCCTGGGATTGCACCAAGCTGAAGTTCTGGAGCTCGGCTGGATGTGAGAAGTTTCCCGACAGAGGGAATGGGGAGTTTCTGCACTACATACCCTAAGGCTATCCCCATTTCCTGTACAGGCCAAGCCAAGTCCACCCTCAGGCATACCCTTACACTCAAACAATTTGGGAAATTATCTCTGAGGTTTCCCTCTCATTAGAATTCTCAGAGTAGCACTAGTTTTCACACAGATCTCTCCTTTACACATATGAACAGCATCACAGCTGAATAAAGGAGGACAAATGTCTCATTTACAAATAAAGACAATAAGCAGCCATTCCCACAATCCTTCCCAGCATCTGCCATCACACAGTGCTGGGCTAGAAGGTGTTAAAAAACAAATGGTTTTCAGCAGAGACAGACTGGAAAATACAGATCCTGTGGTAAAATAGGGCTTCCTATCCCAATCCAAGGCTGAAAGAACCACAGGGTAGTATTTATAATAAGAGCTTTGGTACAGGAATCCAAAGCTTCTATTTGACAGATCTGTGCTGGCATCAGAGCACCCAAACCTAGTGAAAGCTCTTGGAACCCAAGAAAACATGGAAATTCAGGAAGGTGTACATAAGTTTCCAGCTTTCGAAAACAGTGATTGTAGAAATATGCAAATGACTTACTGGAGAGATTCAGGCAGCTTGTGGTATCTGTGAGCAACAACTCACCTGCAAACTGCTAGAACAGCACGTGTCTTTTTCACAGCTTTAGGAAGTAACAAACATGAGTAAGCTTTTGGAGTTGTACTGCCCTATCCAGAATACTCCAGTATGCTGGTCACCAGCTTGTAGAAGAAAGTTCTCTTAAAAAAAATGCTTATTGCATAAATTAGATTAGATAAAAAAGAAAAAAAGGGAAAAAAAAGAAAATAATTAATAAAACCCCTTCTTTTATTCAATTAGACTTTTTCTGTTATGGTTTCACTGATGGCAAGAAAATTAATTTTCTTTTCTAGCTGACTACTGTAGCAAAGAAGTCACACAGTAACATGAAGAGTATTCCCTCTTTGGAAAAGATTGTAGAGAACTTAATCGAATGGAAGTAACTGGATTAGTGAGAGATTTCCAGATTTCATTCAAATGCACATAGCAAAAAAGCACAAACCCCCTCAAGTTATCAGCAGTAGCTAAAATACATAATTAGTTATTTTTTAACTAAAGAATTTCTAAGTAGATATACTGTGTTTGAAAGTCTTATTTTAGGAAGGCCAGTAATAAATGGTACAAACTGTCAGAAAATGCAAGGCATAAACCAAAGAAATATTAATGTACGATAACTTTTCCACATCTGACTTGCACTTTAAAACTTTAAAATGAAGGAAGGAATTGCTGGATAACTGCAGAATTTAAAAAATCATAAAGGAAGAAGGAAGACTTTGTTCCTGTTACGTTTGGTTATTTCCTTTTGTGCTATTCATGTGTATTTAGGATTGCTTACACAGTCAAACTCCAAGAACTATTTAAGATGAAGAACGTTTAGACCAAAGGAGAAAAAGCAACTGCTTGTTTATCTACTAATGTCAAAAAGCATAAGTTATTTTAAAGCTTATGTATACTTGAACAATTAGAAGCTTAGCTACAACCCACTAGTACTGGAAAGTTTATGAACCAACTATTTAATAATATCTCTGCTGCAATAATGCAAGAAAAGGTTGTGAAGAATGCAGTAAACAAACTGCAATGATTGCCTGTAATAACAAAAGGATTTTGTTACTTAAAAAGCCTTTGAGAAATCCTCACCCCAAACTCAGGGCAGCTTTAATTTTTCAAGAGGTGTGATAAGTGGCATGCACAAAGAGTAACGAGTTGGATTTACTGCACATGTACAGATTAACTGAGCACTGGCAACTGGCTCCTGAAGCCCAAAATACAGGTAACGAGACTCACACCTGCAAAAACTGTGCTCAAATCTTAAGACTCTGAAATGCCACACTACCCCAAATACATAAATTATGAAACAGCCCAGTGTCAGCAAATCAGTGTCAAAGATTTGGGATGCCAGCCTTGTGTCCTATCAGAAATAGAAAGCCTGGAATTGCAGGTCTCCAGTCAAATAAAGCATTTGTTTAAAGCAAGGACAGATGGCAAGCTAGCAGGCATTAAAAGTGTCAGCAGCCATAATGAAGGACTGAGCCCACACCTAAGAGCTAGTGGAAGTTTTAAATCTCTGTTTTTACACAATATCCACATAACAGGAACAGGATTTTAACCTGCTCTATATGAATTAGCACTGTGGTATGTCCTGCTTTGAACAACAGGCAGCACTGTAAGAGACACCTTACACCTGTACAACTCAAGTCTGAACGGACACTAGCACTAAAAACTCATTCCCAAGGCCCCTCTGTCCCCAACAAAATAAGCCCTCTCCAACCTGTGGAAGTCCAATATTCATACGTTTGGATGGTGGTGAGAGGCACTGTCAGCCTTAGAAGCAAGTCGTAGACTAACATCAGGCAAGGATGTCAAGAGCACAGAATATGTCACATATTTAGTAGTTGGGTCTTCTACAGTTCAGGAAGATGACACATGTATTTGAAAGTATATTGGATGTATGTAAATGCAACTGGAATGAAAAATATGGCATATACAATGGAAACTCATTATATTGTGAAGTGATACAGAAAACATCTGGATGTCATCTTAAGAGCTTGGTGTTTTTCCTGATTAAGGAAACAGCTGCCTTAGTAAAATTACTCATATCCAGCAGTAACGAAGAGTATCTTTTAGCTCAATTCTTCTGTTAAGCCACAAGCATCTGCTTCCTAATTTTCTTTTTATTTAATCTTGTGTACCCAGCCCAAGTGCTGTGACAACAAATTTAAATAGCTGCCTCATTTTATATCTTGCAAGCTATCATGACTAAACAAAGAATAGCACTTTGCATATGAAACTTTCCTTTCAAGCAGGTGACCATTGAGAGGTGATTTGCAACACCATCTGTGTGAAAGCAGGGGGTGGGGTGGAGGAGTCTAATAAACTGCATGGGGAATCAATAATTACATCCTCAATGCAGCATAAAGTGCTTTCAGAAGATTCATTCCTAGGCTGGTAAATTTGACTGTATATTTTAATTCCAATACCAGAAAGTGATTTACAGTGACGCCTTCACTCTAAACTACACTCCTAGACCATGGTGGCAGGCACAGAAAAGGCTAAAATCACTCTATGTACATAAAAGGAATTCTATTTTCTTTTTAATGGAAACTCAGCAGCAAATGGGGAGCTGTTTGTTTCAGCCAGTGTTATGTGGCACTTGCAAGTTTCTTCCAGGCATTAATGGCAAGAGTTTTAAATGATGGTTATCAAATATACAAGTATAACAATGTGAACAGGATACCAAGGGTGCCTACTTTAACTGTTCTTCCATTATTTTTTTTTCTAACTTCATTTACTCACTTCAATATTTTACTCCAACACCAGAACAACAGCTTAATGAAATTACTCTCACCAGTTTGAATCAAAAAGGTCCTTGGACAAAAGCGCCCAAGACTCAGGATCTCCCATATTCTGCCATCTCCCTTGAACCAACCACTAGCAAACCTGACCAACTCACTGAGCAAATAGAAAAAAATTAACTACTCCTTCTTTTTGCTCTGCTTCCCCTGTAAAAGATGGTCTTCCTCAATCATTACATAGTCTTAATCTGACATCATCACAACTATTTTAAGTCAGTTACTTGTATCATTCAGAGGCCGGTCCTCAAATGGTTAAAATTTACACTGACAGCGTCCTCAGACCGGGTAGCACGGAGTAGCAGTACTCCAGCCAGCTCAGGGTTTGTTCTTTCTGGAGTTACTCCCATTGCTCTACAGCAATCCTGCTGGGCCCTGCAGTGGTAGTGCAGTAGCAGTACGGAAGAAAAGCTT